>JAJJMA010321180.1:0-12086 GCA_023529015.1 Papaver nudicaule
TTCATACGGCTGCAATAGGTGTTATAAGTCCTAGAAGCTCCATAACGCAATTCACGAATTAGGTCTTGTATCAAGTTCATCACGCTTTACGAGGTAAAGCTTGTTAGGCTAGATCAATAAGCCGAATTAACACATCGGTTTCCATTAACCTTGACTTTAAGTCTAAAGGAAATCACCTATTGTATTCTTTGTTGAAAGACAAATCCTGTACAGCCAAACGTTCTGTCAAAGGCAGGGTAGCGCTAGTCTTCACGAAGGGAAGTGGAGCAACTCCTAGGCATGTAGCTAGGGGAATCAAGTGTGCAGGTTTCTGGGGGTGGCAAGAGACGTATGAGCATAACGGTAACTGAGTTGCTTGGAGGGTTAATTCAGTCTCGATACATTCCAGCCTGAAGTCTGATAGTAGGCTCGCGTCTGTATTCACTTAATATTGTATGTGTTCAAACCTGGACTAGGTACCGGGGTTATTCTGCTGGTTGTGTCTCCTCGTTAACAAAACTTCTGGTGTCTTGCATTACTTTCACCTTTCGCATTATATTGTCTCTTATCTATATAATTGAAGTATTGCAAGTTTGTTGATTCAACCGTTGAGTGAATCCATGTTTATTAAGATCTACAATAACATGTTCTTGTTAGGGTTCAGTTTTCGAACAAAGAGCCCGGTTATTACTTGAATACTGATTTTTTATATCGTTCAAGTAATCTGATCAACTAGGTTTACGAATTTAAAAGTTGGTGGTGTACTTGGTATCCCCACCTTTTCATGTTCCAGTATGAAATATTGTTGATTTTATAACATGTCAGTATCCTGTTGTTGTTGAAAACTTGTTGTGGTTGCGTCGGTGTTAATGCTACCCAGCTTATTATTGCTTCATTTTGGACTCCAAACATCACATTTGGAGTTTTCACCAGATCTTTTTTTTTTTTTTTTTTTTTTTTGAATTGGAGTCGAAATCTACATGGGTTAGTTTAACTGCTAGATGGTGAATGTTGAAAGTTACAAGAATACTAGAGTGTCGACCGGTTAGGAAATTATTTTCGACTTAATTAAGGCAAAATACCAAAAATTTCTATAATTATTATTTAACTTTTTATGAAACAAATTGACTTATGTGAGAAGCCAAAACACTTCTACTTTTTAGATCATCTACAAACGGTGGAAGACAAAAGGCTAAAAATGCCATGTTATATTTAGTTTTAAAGCACATTTGGAAGCTATAATAGGTAACCAAATTTGACATGACATTTTTTTTGGTCTCACCTATTTACCACCCACACTCTCACTCTTTCCCACCCACCTAAAATCCCACCTATGTTTTCCTAATTACCACCCACAAAAAATTGTAGAACTCCTATTTCCCACCCCCATTGACTTTACTATTCACACCCATTAATTATTCCACCCCACCAAAAACATAAAAACCTAAACCTAAGAAAAACCCAACTGTTTTCTTCCTCAATCGAGCAACAAAAAAAAAAAATCTTCCACAAAAAGACCGACCTCCATTCTCCTCTCAAATGCTGATTTATGCCTACAAGAAGAAGAATGTTGTTGAAATATGAACGGCTTATTTGGATTGTAGTCGTCCAGGATATGACTACCACGATTAAACAGGGTCGTACACTTCAGGACTACAACTATTACTCATAGTCGTCCAGGTTTTGAAGACTAACCTATGTTGTGGTCGTTCAGATGCTGAAGACTAGCCTGTGTTGTGGTCGTTCAGATCACGAAGACTAGTTCGTCGAAAATTTAAGGGAGAAAAAAAATCAATTGTAATCACTTACTTACCTCTAAACCATCTTCAGTTTATTCGTTATTGTCTCAATAAATTTAATGAAAAACCTACACGACTAGTTAAAAATTGGTGTACTATAATTAAATAAACATAATCTAACCTAGGGTTTTCAAAGTTAATGGTTTTCTATGGTTTATTAATGAAAGTAGAAGAGTAACCATATAAGAAGAAGACAAATACTAGTCAAAGTCAAACCCTATTTACTTTTGTAGGTGGTAAATAGAAGAAAGTAAAATTGAAAAGTGATTATTTTTTTTAATTGTGATGTGGGGTGGGAAAGAGTGAAAGTGTGGGTGGTAAATAGGTGAAACCTTTTTTTTTGGACTCATAACTTTTACAAGCATCCACTCTGCATGTGACTGCCCACACATAATATCAACAACGCTTCACAAGACATGAGATTGTAATTCCCACCTCACTATAAAGCGTTGTTTAAGGCTGTTCTCTATGGAGGTGAGAGAAATCATCCCAACAGTATTTCCCCAGTGCCCCTCCCGGACGCCTGTTTACTATGGAGGAAAACACTGGAGCGAGGAAAGCTATCTCGCTCAAATCTTTATTTTATTATTTGTTAAAAAAAACGGGTCCACAAAATCTATTTTATTAATTTTTTAATATTTTTTAATAAAAAAAGGGACTCACAAATTCTGTTTTATTATTTTTAAATTCAAAAAAGTTAAAAAGCGATATAAAATCTCTCGCTTTATTTCCGACATATGGGTCCTCCTACTATTACTTTATTGTTTTTAAATTAAAAAGTAAAACTTGAGCGAGGAAAGCTATCTCGCTTTCCCTATTTGAGCGATAAAGTTTTCCTCGCTTTCCTCGCTTTCCTCCCGGGAGGGGCACTGCGCTTGAGGGAAGAGGAGAGAGAGGGGAGTATAGGCGACGGAAATCTGTCGCTTTCATCCCTCTGTTTCCTCCATAGTGAACAGCCTAAATGTACGTTTGGATCAATTTATAAACTCGCCATCAATTGTGGCCGAACTTTTAAGTTGCATTTCATCATGTAAATTTGAAATCTCACCACCGTGGATTTTCTCCAAATGCTATAGCTAAAAGCTGGATATAGCTTTGGCTATTTGGCTTCACGATCACAAATGCTCTTAGAGCATTTACAACCATGGTACCTTAGTACCAAATCTGGGTTGGGATTCACTGTAACGAGGAAAAAAAAAATCTCATCAAACCCAAAAATCCCAAAATTGGCACCAAATTTGGGTTTGGTGTTTGGGACTTTGGTGGGATGGTGCGACGGGAGTAACAAATACGCATATGACACCGGGCAAATGTGAATAACAAACTATCATATGCGTGATTAATATTTACCGTTTTCCCCTTTGCGTGATTGATATTACCATTTTCTCCATCCTGGCGTGAATAATAAATAGGCGCTAAATTGTAGCGTGAATATTATTACTCATATAAGAGCAAGCATTATGGTGCCTCAAATGTGGAGAATTTCCCCACAATGTAGACAAGACATGGAGGGGAAAAAAAGCAAGTGGTATGGTGCATATCGACAAATTGGAGGTTTCTTAGAAACCGCGGAAAAGGTGCATGCGGTTTCTAAGTAGCCGCGGGATCCGAAATATCTCTAAAAATCCGAAATATCAGTTTAGGGTAGGGTTTTGATAATAAAACAATTTATTTTTATGAGGTTTCTTAGTAGCTGCAGAAAGGAAAATGCGGTTTCTTAGAAACCGTGTGCCGCGGTTTCTTAGTAACTGATGAGTAAGCCATGTTTATACGGGGTACAAATTTGTACCCTTGTAGACATGGGTAGAGCATTTTCCCACAATATGAGAAAATTCTCTATATGTAGGGATTTTAGAGCACCATGATGCTTGCTACAAGAAAACAAAATTTTTATTTTCACCCGGAATTATAGCAAGGTTAGTATTGTTGAGATTATTAGTCCCACATTGTATGGGCAATCTAAGATTCTGCAATTAATAATCCTATGGACCACTCCACTCATTGCCAATTGGTTTTGAGTTGGATGCCACAATATAATATGGTATCAAAGTGGGTGCTTGGGTGGTGTGTGGACAGTGTTTAGCCCGTTAAGGGATTTGTTGACTCGATTAGGGTATTGTTGGACCCAGTAAGGGTACCGTTCATTTGAATTTGGCCCAAGAAGGGTCTTATTTGTCCCCGGCTCCGTGTGACGGGGAGTGTTGAGAATAGTCCCACATCGCCTGATATCCTGGATATGTGAAGTATATAAGTCTCGGGCAACCCTAACCTTGCAAGCCGGTTTTCAAGGTGAGTTAGGCCCATGGATTTCTACATGGTATCAGAGCAGGCTATTTGTGACGAGTCTAAAATGACCGCACCTTTATTCCGCGTCACCCGGTTATATGTCCACGTATTAGACCCAACGAAGCTACATGTGAGGGGACGTGTTGAGATTATCAGTCCCATATTGTATGGGCAATCTAAGATCCTGCAATTAATAATCCTATGGATCACTCCACTCATTGCCAATTGGTTTTGAGTTGGATGCCCACGATGTAATAGTTTTTTCCCACCAAACCCATCGCTAAACCCAAATTTTAGTATAGGATTCGCTAAATTTTTGGTCTATGAGTGCTGATGCTCTTAGTTGCCAAACGCCTACAATTGTCATTGACATCGTTCAAATAAAAAAGGAATAGATCATTGAGATAATGGGGTTTGCATGAGATCAGTTTAGAACCGCTTGGCATGTGCTCTTAAACAATGACGACGTGGACGAAGTATACCCACACCTAAAAAAGACTTTTCAGTCCAACATCAAAATTCTTGACTCTCTCTATCTCTATATACAACAATCCAAGTACAACTGTGTAGTTTTTCTCTTTCAAAGTAGTACAAGCCATGGCGTCCACTTTGCTGTCTGTAAATGTCTTACGGAGTCTGTTCTTTGTATTGGGTTGTTTAATGACAGCTACCTTAATCTATACTATTGTCATTGATGGTCTTCCCTTCCGTAAAGAGCTTTTGATACCGTAAGTTCTTCCTTCTTTCTTTTCTCTTCATTTACTTGTTCTGCATGTGGTGTCTCATGATTCCGATGGTATCATCTCTAAATTTGTTTGGTTTTTGAGCTATTTTTGTTCTATAAGAAAATTTAAGTAAAACCCACTAAGGATTTTTGAAACTGGGGGTTTGATTCTGTGTTTAATTTTAACATAATTCTCTTATTCTCTGAATCTGAGGACAAATTTTGGAGCTTAGGCAATAACCCTTTCGTTACACTTTGGTTCTATGTTCGTAACCACCAGTGAAACCCCAACTTCAGATTAATTTGCTATAACAGGAATACCAAGGAACTTCAGATAATTGAAACATTTTTAAATGTTGAACTGTTTTTCTGTCATTTATGAAGTTTTAATTGAGACCACTTCTTAGCTACGTAATGAATATTCAACAAGTTTAAGCACGATGGTTAGGTTGATAGTGAAGGAAGTGACAACAGATCACGTGTTCAACGTTAGGCCAATTCGAGGGAGGTTTCTCTCCCAATTGTCTAGATCAAGTGAATGTCTGCCGTGTATTCAGATCAAACGAGGATAAGATATGAGTCTTCAAAGAATAGGTGCATGAAACTTATGGTGTTTTTATTAGGAAATCGTTTACTGAAGTAGTTTGTACTTTTGTGTTTTGTAGGTGGATGGGAACAACCTTGATTGATTTCTACATTATTGTTGTGGCAATAGCGGTACCTTACAGTGAACTTGTGCTTCTTTCTTCTTTTCTCCTTCATTTTGCAGAGAATTGCAGATTTCTCATCTTAAGAATTACTTAACCACTAGCAAAAAAATTCTGAAACACAGAAATATCTTCGGACATGTATCTTTAGGACAATCATTTCCACGATAAACTATAAGCTTCTGCTTTTTCATTTCTCTATTGTGTCTAAGTACGTTAGTTTTATTTATTCATTTACTATTGGCAATATATCTTACAAGTTCTTGCTTAATTAAAATCCATCAGGCATGGATTGCCTACAAGGAGTCAAACTTGATCAGCGCAATAGTGTGGATAATCTTGTTAGTATGTTTGGGAAGGTATATTTTTTGTTTCTCTTTTTCTCACGGGAAATACCATTGCCTTTTTTCTGATTAATCGGCTACGTGCATTTGGAACCCATGTGCTGGAATAGACCCTGCCACTATTTTTAATCTAGTTCATTACAACTCGTATCTACGGCTACGTGCCTCTGGAACCCAAGTGCTGGAATAGACCCTGCTACTATTTCTAATCTAGTTCGTTACAACTCGTATCTACGTCAGGCTGTTTTACAAGCCCACGATTGTCGACACAGTGTGTAAACCTTATTGGAATTTCAGTTTTGATTAGACCAAGATCGAGTGTAAAGTAAATTGTAAGCAGTAACTACTCAGTTGCACATCAATCTCACCCATTTCATGAGATGCCAAGAAGTATTCTCTTGTGAACAAATGTTAGTTGTATACTTTTTTTTTTTTTTTTTTCTTAGATTGAGAAAAACTAGGTAAAATAAAAAAGCTAAAAAAAAAAATAATAATATTATTATTATTAATCTTTTTTTTTTTAAGAAATGGATTATGAATACTTTACTACATCAATCTCACTTTGTTGTCATGTGAGTAGCTGACATTCCTTACAATCCTGTGGTTAATGGCCTATATCTCGGTCAAATTCTGATTTTCATTTTATTGCATTTTCATTTTTCAGTATAACTACCTGTGCCTATGTTGTGGTGCAACTTTTCAAGTTGTCATCTCAAGAGGCTTCGCAAGATCCCATGTATCACGTTTTGGTGCGACATAACAGCAGGTAAGTTAACTAGTTCTTAATTCATTCAAATTAGAGAACATACAAAACTAAATGAGGGAATGGAATATATTCAAGAATTTTAGCTGTTCAAAACCATAGTAAACTACATTATTTCCTAGGTTTTCGGTTAATGTATATCTGTTACGATAACGATGTTCTAATTGCTACGAGTCAGTCTGTTTTCTTTTTTTTGATCGATGCTAAGAGTTAGTTTTAATAGGGATGATATGGAAAGAAAGAGGAAATTCTCTTCCGTGGTGGCTGCTAGGATTACTTTCACAGCATTGGGTTGCTTGATGCTGGGAGCACTGGTCTACACTCTCTTAACTGATGGTAGTCCTTTCCGCAAAGAGCTTTTGTTCCCGTAAGTTGAAATTAGATTTTCTGTTTTAGGTTTTTGTTTTTCTATCAGTTAAAGATATTTTTATCTTTCAACAAATATGTATAAATCCGGAACTATGGAACTCTTTCTATGTTTATTTGGGTTAATATTTGTTTTCTTTTTCTTCTACTTCATAATAACTAATGAATGGATTAAAATGATGCTATATTGTTTACAGTTGGATGAATGCATTAC
The DNA here is from genome assembly GCA_023529015.1 of Papaver nudicaule. NCBI lineage: Eukaryota > Viridiplantae > Streptophyta > Magnoliopsida > Ranunculales > Papaveraceae > Papaver > Papaver nudicaule. The sequence goes on from JAJJMA010321180.1 coordinate 7,183, forward strand.
TAGTTGATTTCTACATAAATATTGTGGCTATGTCGGTATGTCTTTCCTTCTTCTTATTTGGTTTTTAGTACGCAACACCCTTAGATATGCTGAACTTGCTCAACATTCGTAACTCAAATTTGTAACTCAAATGTACAGAGCATGAATCTTACTTCATCTCTGTGAATTTTTTAATCAATTTCAGGTGTGGGCTACTTACAAAGAGTCAAGTTTACTGAGTGCATTCATTTGGATTATCCTTTTCATATGTTTGGGCAGGTAATCTCTCTCTGTGCTGCTACAGAAAAACGAGTATATTAGTGTTAATAATTTGTCATCATCTTATGATTAAAGATTTCATTATCATATGCAGCATACTATTAGATTTATATTTACTTGAAATGGATATGTTTGCAGCTCTAATTTTCTCTTTTTGTTTCAGCTTTACCATTTGCACGTACATCGTCATACAGCTGTTTCAGCTCTCATCTCAAGATCCACTCTACCTTGTTTTATTGAATAGCCGCAGCAGGCAAGTATGAGACTCTGCATCTACTTAATTTTGAATCCTGATCAAATTGCATTTTCATGTAGAACGTGTCTCGCTTTGCTGAATTGAAGGGGAATAATATTTGCACCTGACCCGGTAACACTCGAGTCCGAAATCCAGTCATACAAAACCGCATGCCTGAATCTGACTCAGACCAGATTCAGGTTGAGGCGCATAGCCAGTAAAATAGTCCGACCACCACAAACTTATGTTTCTTGCATATGGAACCTCATGGAGGCTGATCTATAGCTATGGTGATATTTTCCTAGGTTGGACTTTTACTTCGAATAGAAAGTGTTTTCCTTGGGATGACGTGTTTTTCTTATTCAGAAAACTTGTAGAACCAATTATGGGATTAACAATCTGAATTTGAAGTACGTGGTACTGTTAGGATGACATAATTGATAAGACCGTAAATTTCACCTGGTGACATATTTTTTTTTTTAAACTGAAAAATTAGATTAAGTCTAAAAGGAACATACATGACTACTATCCTCTAACAATTGGCTACGGTAACTACCCGGAGCATTGTCTGACCAAATTCTACTTATTTTGCTAGTTCTGGTTAACTTTGATAAAGATATCAGCCACTCTAGTTCTCTTCTTTGGCACATAGTTACAATGCCATAGATTATTGGAATGAAAAACATGTTTAATGTCATGGATTGAATTCAGAAGACTGCCGTGTTTTAGTTCTCCTTCGTAACTGCATCTGCGACAAGCTTAGAGTCCAGCTCAAAAAGTACTTTCTCCAGTCCTAGTTCTTCTGCCCACCTCACTGCTGCCCATAAACCTCTGCACTCGGCTTCCTCCGCACTGTCGACCTTGTTTAGATAGATGCATTTAGCTCCTCTCTGTTCACCTGCACAGTTACGGATGGTTAGGCCAATTAGGTTCCTTAGATCTACTGGGTGAGGGTGTATGCTCTTTAATGTACACGCCACTGCTAATCTTTTCATGAACTTTTACAGTCTAGATATGTTCTTGTTGTGTTTGTCTTTTATTATTTTGTTTTATATTTCAGGGAGGGTTTTAAGACGTTAACCAGTTCTTTATCTTCCTCGGCTGGTCCTTGATCACCCATGTAAATTTTCTTCCTCGTGTGCAGAAGAAAGGGGGCTTAAATGACTTCCATCGGTAAAACTACATACTTTGTAAACACAGAGAAGGATCTCGCGTTTTCTCCTTGTTGCATTATTTTTCATGTTTTGTGTTTTATCATGTATATCTCTTCATGTAAACCAAACTTCAGATACCACACTCAGTTGACAACTTTCTTTCTTGTAATAATGTCTTGTGATCTTGTAATAGAAAAGAACTCAACACTCGATTCAAAGTTTTGAGATATATAGAACAAGAAAAATAAGTAGGAAACTAGCTGTAAATGCGTTAATCAAGTATTGGTATTCATTTCTGTTGGGCATGTTTTGTTCTTTTCTCCCTTGACGCGTAGTTTCGGCCTTCAGGCTGAAGCTAAAAGCCTAAAACATAGATTCTCTCTGCATTGCCAATAGAGATAGATAAATAAACCTGGTGTAAATGACGTGTAAAGACAAAAATACCTCTCTCCACCACATAAGCAGCCAGGTCAGCAACGCTGTTAGTATTTATGAGGGTCAAACAGAGAACAATTGAGAAACGAAACAAAGCAGAGGTAGAGAAACAAAGTCTAGAAGAAGAAAGAGAGATAAAGAATGGCGTCTCCAGCAGCAGCATCAGGATTAGCGGTACCATTCTGGAGATCAGCAGGGATGACATACATAACTTACTCAAACATCTGTGCTCGTCTTGTTCGTAATTGTCTCAAAGAACCTCACAGATCTGAAGCCTTAGCCCGTGAGAAAGTTCATTTCACTCTTTCCAAGTGGGGTGAAGGAAAACCAAATAAGCCAAGTAATTACCCCTCTCTTCCTTCTTTCTGATTAATCTTAGGGTTGAACTGTTTAGGGTTTTCGATTATTTTTAAGATCCTTGTTTCAGATCCATATATGAATGTTTCTGTTAGGGTTTGATTGATTTAGATGCACCAAAACTGTTAGTATTACAATATTTGATGTTCTTAGGCTTAATCTGGTTTATTTATCCTGTTGTTGAATATCTTTACCTAAGGTTTGGGTATTCTAATTTGGGAGTTATGCTTTGTAGTTTATGATGGATTTGGTGTTGTTTAGTTTGTAGCCCAATTTGTTATTGTTTTTTGCCGAATTGAAGTTTATAGTTTGTTTGAGGTAGATAGAGTCAAGAGAGATGATTTATTTCTTTGCTTTATAGACCAAAGAGACCAGTATTTTAGAAATAGGTCAAGGGCAAAACCCATTATTGATTACATTTTAGTTACAGGATGTTTAAGCTATATGAAATGACTTTTAAATTTCTGATGGTAGTATGGATTTTTGGCATGGTTGGTGATTGTAACCATCCTGTGATTCTTTAGAAGCTTTAGATCAACCAAGGTACATCATAGATTTCAACCTGAAAATTAGAACATATGTATACATGCTTGTAACTGGTCAGTGGGGTTACGTGTCACACCTTAGTCGTGGTTTCAACAAATAGGTAAAACTCAGTGTGTTCATTCTTGTAAATACATAACGTATAGAGGGTTCTTGGGTCATAGTGGATAGCTAGTTTAATAACAAGATGAATACTATATGGGTTGACGTGCAAGTGTACTGTTCATGCTTCATACAAGTGTACTACAGTAGTAGAATCGAGTACATTATGACAGAAATGTAGAGTTATTATGAGTTTGTAGATTTGCACTGTATGATTATGAATTTCAAATGATGAAGCAGCCGAGGCCCGAGGCATAGAGATTTTAGAGGACTTGGGGTAGGAATGTTAAAAGAGGAATAGCAGGGATCTGTGTGTAGGATAGAGGCAAGGTTTATTTTTTGGGGGAGGAGCCACTACCCACCGCCCATGATTCTCACCCATTTTGCCACCCAATCATCTAAATGCTAAATTCTGGGTAACCCTCTTGGTGAATGCGTGGTGTCCACACGGAAGTCATGAATCACTGAATGACATGTAGGTCGGGTGAATATCAGGACTTTGAATGTGCGTGACGATTAGTGTTTTTCGTTTTGGGGGATGATATGCATGTTGTTTTTACTCATGTTTGTTGGGGAAAGAAAGTCGAAGAATACTAAAATCCCATGATAAGAGAGTCCATCTGCGTAGCTAACTTTAGTCATATAACTTGGTTGAAGTGAGAAATAGGAAATACCTGTTTTAGCTGTTTGCCTCCTCCCATTAAGTTGCCTCGGTCCTTAGACTTGGTATCATACCTTTGATTCTCACAGTGCCTGTGCTCCAATAACCGCACGTACAAAACTTTACATGATGCTATGTATTTACATTCGGTACCAGTTATTTGTCTGCTGTGCATTTTTTTAGATTTAGTTATTTACTTCATTTTTTATTTACTTTTCCTAATGAAATCCTTACCTGTTTTGTATATAGCATTGCGCACGGATGGAGCTGAAGCTTGAAAGAAGATATGGAGGCTTGCATCAAGTTTTCTTCCGGCACGAAACCCCTTCTCTTGTTTTTTAAGTTCATCTCTTATCGGACTTGGAACTTGGCGTCTCACACTGTGTGAATGCATTCTGAAATTTCAGTTGTTAAAATAATTGGGATTTACTGCTTGATGTGATTTTTCAGGTACAATTAGACTGTTTATAAAGATACTACACTTTTTCGTAGTTAAGTTGTTTGTGAAATTAGCGTTGTTGTTGGACAGATTTGGTTACAAAGACCGAAAAAAATGATGGTTTAATTCTAACTGCTAAGTTGCAAATGGCCACGAGTTTTTTGCAACCCCCAAGCTTGTGCAACTGTGGACCAAAATGTCAGTTTTGCTCACAATGTTCAATTTTTTATCCACACATCCCGTCAGAGTTATTAGTTTGCACTTTCCTCTGCTTGTTTTTCCAAATTTCAAACCAAACTACTCTGGCGCTATTTGTTGCTAGTTAAGCAAAATTAGGCCAATCGATAGAAGTAGCTTTGCCAAAATTAATTTTTGTTATCAGCTGAATGTGCCGGTAGTGCCATGACAGATATAAAATTTGTAATGACAAGTATGACTTGGTATCGCGTTAATGATCAATCTGTATTTTAGAAGAAAGCTGATTTAGGGGCTTCAAGAAAAATTGAAGCCCTCGGATCACTGGTTCCCAAAAGTAATTTGGCTCTCCCCTATGCAAAATTCTTTTTAATACCAAATTTGCCTTTTATGTTTAGTGTTTAATTAGTTACCACATGATTAACTAAATTAAACTTGATTAAACTGATAATCAAAAAATAATTAAGACATGGTGTTTTTACACCATTACCGCCGCCTCCACCGCCACTGTCACCGCCGCCGCCG
>JAJJMA010321181.1:0-11725 GCA_023529015.1 Papaver nudicaule
CCCAAGAGGAACTGCTACCTAATAGAGGATGACTATACCACAACAAGCATTCACCGAAGTGAAAAGAGTTTTACGATCAATTCCACAAAGGATCTTTACGTATGCTTGATGCTTGCGGTTTTCGTCCTTAGACACCTCTATTTATATCACTCAACAAGATAGGTTGCTTTGAAATAAAGCAACTAGTTACTTGTTCCACAAGTTTAGGAAACCCTAACTTGCAAACCAAGAAACCTAGATTTATCTCAATTGGAAATCTTTTATCATTTATCTGCCAAGTGTTTTATTAGCTCATAAACACTTCAAGATAGATATCCAACAGACCAAAGATAATCTTTATCTTATTGACACATTGAGAATCGTTAGATGGAGCACAAAATATATTTTCGTGATAACCAAGTCCAACTAAGAGATAAGGAGTCAGAGTTTAACCCGAGTGAAAATCCCAGAGAATATTCACTTGGGACGGTTCGCAAACTGTCCATCTGAATCACAGCCAAAAGCATCGAATCTGAGGTTCACGTAAGGTATGCGTACAAATTGATACTTTGGACACATGAGTTTTTCCTAAGTCACTTTTCACGAACGGTTCGGGAACCGTCGTCATTCATATTAGGGTTTAACTTGGATCCGCTGGAAGTTCTGGGCTGAACCAGTACTTAGACGTGTTAGACGCCCTCAGCTATAATCCACTGGACTCTTGCTCAAGAGTACTCCTTTAGATTCACCCATATCCAACAAGTGAATTGCAAACAAACCATTGCAATGGACAAATGGTATCGAATCTATCTCATGTATTCTTGTAAACTTAGTATTCGTGGGAACAAATACTAACATAACACATGGTCATGTAGACAAGAACACGATCTCAATCACTATTAATATCACTACTAAAGTAGACGACTATTTCGAAAGATAGAGAAAGTAGGATAGAAGAAGTTCCATAAAAGTCATAACTCCTACTAACCTTTTGTCGATGAAGAATAAATGATGTCTTCTTTGTCTTCACAGTCTTCGTCTTCAAGGTCTCTACTACTTAGTCTATATCCCAATTCCGAAATCTAAACTCTAGTAGGCTAAATCAAGAATTGTGTTTTGACACCTAAAACTGACAACCAGCTTGACATACCAACTCTAGTGGGTTTGACCGGACAATGCCCTAACAATCTCCCCCTTTGTCAATTTTAGTGACAAAACCAATTTACATATGGATTCAAAAGATATACAATTAAGTACTAACCAGATGTATATTGATTTCTTGAACTCTTCAAATTCTCCCTTGAGTCTTGACGTGTTCGTTTAACTCTTGTTGATGAATTCGTAGACACCACCTTCAACATATCCACCTCAAACAACCACAAAGGTACGCTCAAGCTTACATGGGTTAATATGCTAATCCCACATGTATCAAAACTTTTAAAGTGATTCCACTCATTCCTGATATGAAGCTTCTTCTCATCTTTAATTACTCCCCCTTACTTGATGCTTTGGAAAAGCACAACAAGTAAGCACATGACGTTCTCCCCCTATGGTTATGAACCTCAAGAACAAGAACCATATGTATTCTCCCCTTATTTGTCACAAAAATATGACAAAGTAGTTCGAGACTAGGGTTTCATAAACCTATGAAATAGGTTAAGCTAAGTACTCGCATACCAAGTTTAAGATGACATAACTAGGAAATCAAAACGATGATCTCTAAGTTGATTCATCTTTGGAGAAATATAGACACACTTTTCTCCTAATATTCCACAACCACGCTCCCCAAAAAGATTTGTTATTAAGCGCAAGTTCAAGTTAAGAACACTCCCCCATGTGGTGTTATTCAATAAATAACAACATATGTCTTTACACGTAAAGACATGTACAGATATTTACTTCCTTGTTGAAAAGAAGTTTTATTCTAGTTTGTCTCTGCCTAACAAACTAGATACTCTTGTTTCTAATGAGCAAGAACGACACCAATAGATTGTCGAAGGTGTTGAAACGTTCGTGTATCTAATGGTTTTGTGAGTATATCAGCAAGTTGTCGTTCTGACGGCACATGTTCAAGTATAACAATCTTTTCTTCATAGAGATTTCTTATGAAGTGATATCAGATATCAATGTGTTTGGTTCTAGAATGTTCCACTGGATTTTCAGTAATGCGTATAGCACTAGTATTATCACAATAGATATTCATAGTTCCTACTTTGATACCGTAGTCTGCGAGCATCTGCTTCATCCACAGCAGCTGAGTGTTGCTGAGATATATAGATTCCACTTTCGTGTTGTTGAACTTGTATTCCCAGGAAGAATTTTAGTTCACCTACATTACTCATTTGGAATTCTTCACTAATGAGCTTTGAAATTCCTTGGTAAGTTTTTTAGAAGTGGAGCATGAAATTATGTCATCAACATAGATTTGAGCAATCACACTATCTTTACCATACCATTTTATAAACAGGGTTTTGTCGGCACCTCCCCTGATAAATCCTTTCCCCAACAAGGAGGCTGTCAACCTCTTAAACCAAGCTCGAGGAGCCTGTTTCAATCCATAAAGTGCTTTGTTTAGCCGATACACTTTGTTTGGATTAGTTGGGTCCTCAAAACCTTTTGGTTGAGCAACAAAGACTTTTTCCTTCAAATCACCATTAAGAAATGCTGATTTGATGTCCATCTGATAGAGTTTTATCTTCAGATGACATGCATGAGCAAGTAAAAGTCTTATGGATTCAAGCCTTGCTACAGGAGCAAAAGTCTCATCAAAGTCAATCCCTTCAATTTGGGAGAACCCTTGAGCTACAAGTCTGGCTTTGTTTCTTACAACAGTACCAAACTCGTCAGACTTGTTCTTGAAGATCCATTTTGTACCTACAGCATTAATGTTTGGTGGCCGATCAACAAGTATCCAAACATTTTGTCGTTCGAATTCACTAAGCTCTTCTTGCATAACATTAATCCATGCAGAATCCTGTAGTGCTTCGTCAACATTCCTTGGTTCAACATTAGACAGGTAACAAGCAAGATGACATAAATTCTGTGTTTGCCGCCTAGTCATCACTTTTGTAGTGAATGTTTCTTCAATAATGTCGTCAGGTACATGACTACGACGAACCCATAGAGGTTTCTCAGGAGCAATTGGTGTTGATACTAATTATCCCATATCAAACACTCATGAAGTTTTAAGATTAATGATGGTTATCGGTTAAGTAGCACCTTGGATCCTCTTCCCTGTTCGTATCCAATGAATGAAACAACGATCTTAAGGACTCATCAGAAACTCTAAGACTGTGGATAATACTGAAATTAAACTAAACAAGGTGGATCCACAACGAAGTGTTTCATCTCCATACCATTAAATCATATTCATTATACGAATTCATATCATAGTAATACAGATTATTTTGGTGATTATCTGGCTCGATTCAATACAGCTTGGGAATGATACTGCGTAATATATTCCTCTGATTCCAGAAGGTTTTTGACTATAGTATTCACCCTTGTGATTTTGTCGACCCCCTCTCTCTTGGTGAGGAGGAGTATTTATAGCTATTAGAGGAAGTAATCCCTCTTTGTTATCCTTCGTTTCTTCTAATGCTTTGATGTTCTTTCGCGACAACTGGCTTCTGCACACCGCCCATATGGTGCAATCTTGTGTTGACACCTCTCGGTTGGTATATATCTTCGTTATATGAATCCCTTGATGCTCTCGATGTCCTTATTCTTATCCGTTGAGTTGCTTTATACCGCTGTCTGATCCAGCCATGTATTGACGCGTGCCCCTAGCCTTCTGTATCCTATAAGGTGCTGATGTGATTTCTTGTAGGGTGTCGTGAGTCGGCGATGCCTTCCCTCGCTCTTTTGATTACCGCGGTAGCCTACTTCGGAGTAGTCTCATATTTCTCTTCGCCTTCTCTGCCGTGCCTTCTTTCCTCTGGTTGAGGTTTGTTGGACAACGATATTTATGCATTAACATTTTGCCCCTTTTCTTGAGGTTTATTTTAATAATCCTTCAAGAAAACCGATATCATAGTTCCTTTTATTTTTCCCTTCGTTGAGGCTGTGTGTCTTCTTCGTTTTTCATGCCTCGCTCTTATAAGCGTCGTAGTATCACAAGATATATGTTCGTCTTCTTCTTGTTGTCGTCTGTTCTGGCAAGTGCGTTTTTAGTTCGTTTTGTTGGTGAATGCATCTATTTTCTCCGTATCAGTAGGTGTGTCTACTGGCTTCATGTTAGTAACCTCGTTGATCATGAGATCTTCCCCCTAGTGTCTATATCAGTAGGTTCGTCTACCGTCTTTGTATCAGTAACCTTGTTGATCATGAGATCTTGCCCCTACTGTCTATATCAGTAGGTTCGTCTACTGTCTTTGTATCAGTAACCTTGTTGATCATGAGATCTTCCCCCTAGTGTCTATATCAGTAGGTTCGTCTACTGTCTTTGTATCACTAACCTTGTTGATCATGAGATCTTCCCCTAGTGTCTATATCAGTAGGTTCGTCTACTGTCTTTGTATCAGTAACCTTGTTAATCATGAGATCTTCCCCTTAGTGTCTACTTTTTCAGGCATTTCAACCTTCTTGGGTTAAGCATTATCTTTCAACCATCCTTGGCCAGAGGATGATTTAGGACATTAACCCGGGAGAAGGATCCTCCCGCTAGGGGCGACGTTCGAGCTATCTCTATCATTGGGATTCTTTTGCATCGCCATATAAATATTAATAAGGATCCTAGAGATGACCTGTGATCAGCAGGTATACTCCTGTCATGGCAAATTTTCTGTTGCGCTTAGGCTGCTGGCAATCGTATCATTGCACTTACATCGCTGTTACTTTTTGAAATAATTTTTCCAATTCCACTTTACTTGATGTCTGGTTGTCATATCATCCTCCATTGGTACGCGTGGGGCTTCTAAATTTCCATGCTTATTAATTTCATTTGCTGAGGAGATCTCAGTTACCTTCGTGTCTTCTTTGTTGCTAAGCGGTAGCTGTTACTTTCTTTTATGTTGCTCGGGTTTTCGCTCCTTTGGTGGTGATGTATCTGTAGTGTTTGCCCCTCTTTGCCTTTGGGAGTGACCCGGTGGAGCTACCTATAGGCAAATGTCTTTCCTCGTTGGTGGAACCCTGCGCTGACGTAGATGTTAACATACACTCTCTTCTGTATGCTCGTTGCGGTAAGTTAGTGCAGTCCTTCGGGTATCTTATATTGCCTTCAGAAGCTTCGTTGTAATCAATTTGTGTTTCTTCTCGGATCATTCCCTTGGTTATATCTGTTGTACTGGTAGATTTTCTGCCCCTTGCTTGGTCGCGATTTCCTAAGCATTGTCTCTCTTTTTGTCAGCATCTTCGTTTATCGCCTTTCCTGTGCTCCTTCATTGGTGTATTGTCTCTTGAATGCAACCAATCCTCCGTTATAGGTTAATTATTTTGTTGTAGTTATATCTTCGGTGGTGCCTCATCCCTTAGTCGTTGCTATATTTTCTTTGATGTTTCTTTCCTTGTATTTGACTGCGTCTTCTCCGGTGCTTCGTTTCTTGGTTGCAACTGTGTATTCTTCGGTGCTTCGTACCTTGGTTGTAACTGTGTCTTCTGATGATAAGAATTATGAGTTAACTGGCTAGTGGATCATTAAATGCTTATTATGTGGTGTATGATGCTAGTGGGTGGTTGTTTTTCGTGAAAGTGAACAGTAATGGGAAGAATTTGAAAGATGTGTAACTGCTTTATAATGGGAGATGTTTTTAATGGGTGCGAGAATCAAGAAAACCCTAATGTGGTTATCTTATTTCCTAGATTGTAACGTCTACAGTACTTAAAGCAGGTAGTTGGATGGCAACATGAGTTCTTCTATTAAAGACTAGTCTTCACCGATTGTCACCTGACGTTTTCCGTGCTACTTAGTAAGAAAAAAAAAATTCTAAAGAAATGGCGGACAGGGGAAAAACGCCCATGGATTATTAAAGAAATAGCAGAAGAGAACAGGTTCGAATGATAATGGATAGGGAGGCTAATCTTGTAGGTGGTGGTTCTTCTAGAAAGGAAAGTAATCCAGACAAGGTGATTCGTCTCTTCGACCATCTCATAAAAAGTGATGAAAGAAGGAGAAAAAAGAGAATGATAGAAGACGGTGGTCCTCCTTATGATTGCCGCATGGTTGAGACAAGATCGTTTTTTCGCCGTCATAGCGAGGAAATCTTACTGATGCTGGGAGAGACTCTTGTTTCTTCTGATGATGAGATACCTGTGAAGGTTGAAATAAAGGAGGAGTTCAATGATGCTGAACATGCTGCTGCCAATTTTGCTCCTGTTCCGCCGGTTGGTGCTCCTGTGGTGAATGTTGCTGGTCCTGCTCCGCCGGTTGGTGCTCCTGTGGTGAATGTTGCTGCTTTTGCCCCGGGTGTTCCTGCTAATGCTCCGATTATTGATTAGGAAATTCTTGATGGTCTTAACGAAGACCGTGGTACTGTGGCTGCCCGTCTCCGTGGCAGACGTAGGAATAGGGGGAATTGATGTAACTAATTTTTTTATTTTTTTTGAACACGGTTTTCTTCTTCGGTCGTCTCGCCTTTTGCTGTGTTCTTTAATATTTCAAATGCTACTCCGGTCTCCTCGTATTTCCATTTCTCCGTATACTGTGGGGACTCTTAGTTGTTGATGACATGGTGAGACTTCTCCCCCCAACTCCTGAATCCATTTTCCACCAATACCGCTTGATATGGTGATGTTGTTTGGACAATGCAAAATTTTGTGAAGGTTATCAATGGACCTATGTCCACTTGTAATATGATTTCGCCCTTAGGTGGTGTGATTGTTCCACATGAATCGTGGATGATTGTTGTTGCGTACTCTAGCTGTTCGTCTCGAAACCCCATCTGTAGGAACCGCTTGTAGAATAGAATATTATAGCTGATTCCTTCGTTAACTAGCACCTTCGTGGTGTTCATCCCGTGGATAGGCAGGGTGATGATTAGGGGCCCGTTGTTCACCTGTAGCTGCGGACCCTCCCTCGGTTCTTCGCTTCTTGGTTTAGATAAGTATACTTCGCTCTTGCTATTTTCTTGGGAGTTGTTGTCGTTTCTTTGTTGTTCTTCGGGCTTTGGTGCTGATGAGATGTACTGGCCGAATTCTCCTTGACCTATGTATCTTTCTATCGTATTCCGAAGGTGTTTGCAATTATCGGTGGTGTGCCCCCGTGCTTGGTGATATTCTTTGTGGTTGCTTGTTTCTTTTCTCTGTTTTCCCCTGATGGTTGGGTAAATGAAATCCTTCATTCCTTCTTCCCTCCTCAATATCTCTGACGGTTGTAGAGTTAGATCTGAATATATTATCTCTTGATATTTTCTCATGCTTCGGCTATCCGACGGGGTTGTCCGCTGCCCGAGTCTCTTCTCCAATTGATGGCTTACCGCAACGCGCTTTTTTGTTCTGGCTTGGTATTCTTCGTTATTTGTCGTCTGGGAAGTTTCGCTTTCGTGGTCCTTTTCGCTGTCCTTCCTTTGGATTATCCGTAGCTCCCCTTCCTGAGTGTGCGTGTTGGTTCTTAGCTCCATTGTTAGTAGAGTGGCTCGTTTCAGGTCGTACTTGTAACATCGTGTCTCCAGCTCCTCGGTCCGCAGTTCTTCCTTCTGAACCTCCTTCGCGCTATTCCGTGGGCTTTCTGCGTTATCTTCGTCTGTATCTCCGCCTTCATAGTTTAATATATTCAAGATGCTTTCTTGGTTCTGCCGCTTCAAAACCAGAGTTGATAGTTGACCTATGATTCTTTGATTAACATCGATCATGCTTATTTCTCCGTCTTTACTTATCTGCCTCGGCTGTTCTCGGGTTACTTCGTTCACACCCTTGATCATCCTCAGCGTAGTTTCCATCCAAATGTGGTATGGTGCCGCTCTGGCGTTTTCCGCAGTTGCTTCACTATCCTCGTGCTCCGAGGGAATCCTGGCTAGTCTCCAAAGTGTCGGCTTGCCAGTCTTCTATTTTTTGTCCTGCTTTATCGTCTTTTGGAGCTTGCAGCGTTCTTCCCCACCTGAAATATGTAAAAGAGAAAATTACCTCGTAGCTTTGTACGTGGTTGTTGTTAATGGCATATTTTTCATGCCCTTAGAGCTAGTTAAACATGTTTTGGGACCCGGTATTATTGGGTTTGCCGATGTAGGTGTTCCCCAAACGCTCATATGGTCGTATGTCATATGACCGTCAAATCCACAAAGGGTGGTACTTGTGCAGTGGAGATTTGGCTTTGGCCAATATCTTCGTTTGCTACAAACCTCAATCTCCTAAGCGTTCTTCGGGCAAAGATTGCTTAAATTGATTCTGGCATTATTAGCATATGGGCAGCGTTTTGGCTCAGATCTGAGTTCTTTGTACCGCGATTTCTGCTTTGTTTTCTCAGAGAATACAAAGGCGAAAGGTAATGCAGATGAGTGGAATGCTCGTGGGAAAATGCTAAAAAGTACAAAGATCTTACTTAGTTAGAAAATTCGTTTTTGTATATGTAATGCTAAGATGGCTATTTGCTATTTTACACCTAATTTTTCAACGCAAATTATCTAATTTTAACCCTTAAAAAACCATTTGAGTTACTGGAAAATCTTTATAAAGAATACCGAGTGAAAATGAGCAGAATCAAAACAAGTACTGAAAACAATGCTGCTGAAATTTCCCAAGGACACTGGTCCCTGTTTCTAGCGCCAAACTATTGATATTAATTATCCCATATCAAACACTCATGAAGTTTTAAGATTAATGATGGTTATCGGTTAAGTAGCACCTTGGATCCTCGTCCCCGTTCGTATCCAATGAATGGAACAACGATCTTAAGGACTCATCAACAACTCTAAGACTGTGGATAATACTGAAATTAAACTAAACAAGGTGGATCCACAACGAAGTGTTTCATCTCCATACCATTTAATCATATTCATTATACGAATTAATATCATAGTAATACAGATTCCTTTGGTGATTATCTGGCTCGATTCAATACAGCTTGGGAATGATACTGCGTAATCTATTCCTCTGATTCCAGAAGGTTTTTGACTATAATATTCACCCTTGTGATTTTGTCGACTCCCTCTCTCTTGGTGAGGAGGAGTATTTATAGCGATTAGAGGAAGTAATCCCTATTTGCTATCCTTCGTTTCTTCTAATGCTTTGATGTTCTTTTGCGACAGCTGGCTTCTGCACACCGCCCATATGGTGCAATATTGTGTTGACACCTCTCGGTTGGTATATATCTTCGTTATATGAATCCCTTGATGCTCTCGATGTCCTTATTCTTATCCGTTGAGTTGCTTTATACCGTTGTCTGATCCATCCATGTATTGATGCGTGCCCCTAACCTTCTGTATCCTATAAGTTGCTGATGTGATTTCTTGGAGGGTGTCGTGAGTCGGTGATGCCTTTCCCTGCTCTTTTGATTACCACGGTAGCCTACTTCGGAGTAGTCTCATACTTCGCTTCGCCTTGTCTGTCGTGCCTTATTTCCCCTGGTTGAGGTTTGTTGGACAACGATATTTATGCATTAACAATTGGCGCAACTTCTTCCTCTACATCATCGTCTTTATTGTGGTTTGTCTCTGTTTCGATCACAGTCAGAGCTACACCAGTAGTGGGCGGTTCGGGAACCGTTGACCCTTTCTCTACTGTTTCAATCGGCGGTAGCTCTGCTGGGGCTCTGTTATTCCGACGAAATCCAGTTATGTCATCAATGATAACATTTGCAGATTCCATCATAACTTAAGTTCTTGTGTTAAAAACTCGAAACCCTCGACTGTCAGATGCATATCCTAGGAAAATTCCCTCATCGCTTTTTGAGTCAAATTTTCCTCTTTGTTCTCTGTCTTTAAGGATATAACATCTGCTTCCAAAGACACGGAGATAACCCAAGTTGGGTTTCTTACCGAACCATAGCTCATAGGGTGTATTTAAGGTGAATGACCTTAGATATACACGATTGATAAGATAGCATGCTGTGAACACTGCTTCATCCCAAAATTTTAAGGGAAAATCTATGTTATGAAGCATAACCCGAGCCATTTCTTGAATATTTCTATTATTTCTTTCAGCCACGCCATTAGCCTGAGGTGTGATAGGTGCTGAATATTGTTGAATTATACCCAGTGAGTCACAGAACTCGAATACCTTAGTATCTTTGAATTATGTGCCACGGTCGCTCCTGATTTTCTTAACTGTGCGACCTTGCACATTCTGGATTCTATTCACAATGATCTTAAACTCTTCTAGGGTATCATTCTTGTGCTTGAGAAATGCTACCCAGGTGAATCTAGTGTAGTCATCGACCATTACCAAGGCATATTTATTCCCACCAACAGATACTTGTTGGATAAGACCAAAGAGATCCATATGAATTAATTCAAGTGGAGCTTTGGTTGCTATACCTGTAGACACTTTATGTGGAACTCTTATTTGTTTACCCTTTTGACAGGCACCACATATACCATCGACGTTGGCTTGTATCTTGGGGACACCTCTAACAAGTTCCTTGTTAATGAGCTTCCCCAATAAACGATAATTGATATGACCAAATCGTTCATGCCAAAGATGGGTAGATTCATCCTCAGTCAGGTTGCAACAAAGATCGGACTTGATATCAAGTAGATAACAATTGTTCGACCCACGAATACCACGAAATATGGTATTGCCAGATTTATCTTCAATGGCGCATTTCTTTGCCTCGAAAACAACCTTGTGGCCTTTGTCGCATATTTGACTAATAGAGAGAAGATTTGCTGTCATGCCTTCAACATAGACAACATCATGGATCTCGGGAATACCTGGAAGTTTAATAGTTCCTCGCTTGCTGATGAAGCGACAACTTCCATCTCCAAAGGTTACAGGACCACCTTTGTAATCATAAACGTTCACAAACCAAGATAAATCCCCTGTCATATGCCTACTACATCCACTATTAAGAACCATTAAAAAGGGGATGCAGATTTCAGAGCTACTGCTCCTAAGGCACATTCACGAGTTCCCTCAATAGGGGGTGTTTCTTGATTTCTTACATGCTGTCTCAACTCAATAAAGAGTTTATGAGCATTTTATGCAAGTCTTTCAGTTCCTGGAGTTTTATCCTGAACGACCTGCATAAATATTGGAAGTGACCTTTCAAGCCACAAAAAGTGCAGGGGTGTTCAATAATCATGTTTTCTGAATAAGGGAGTTTGAACCCGATTCCATATCTTTCCCTTGAGACATGCTTCAGATTAGATTCTGTATAAGGGTCTTGAATCCCTTTAGTCATTTGACTTGATCCGGATAGACTGGGGTTAATAGTTTGTTTCTCACAGACAATCTCATCTAGCTTATTGCTGAGCATTTTCTCTTTTTCAGATAAATCATGAATTTTTTCACTTTGAATGTTTAACCCGATATAAAGCCCTTCGACTTTTCTAATTAATCTCTGTTTTTCAATGCATAGAGAATTAATAAAATCGGTCCACACATCAGAGGTTCCATCTGTCAAGATTTCTCTTTTAGATGTTGATGTTACATTCAAGTGTGGTGGTACGTTACAAGCTCTTAAGATTATTTCCATGACTCAGACAGTTACATCTTTAATGTGTTTACCGGATCTGATACCAATTGAAAAAGCAGGGGTACCGAAATACAACCAACTTTTTGTTTGGGCTAGTGAGACTTATGGTCAGATCTGGACGATCTCAAAAATTAATATCCAGATCTGTTAACCTGAGTTTGGATCACAAGGATCAGTCCA
>JAJJMA010321219.1:0-19517 GCA_023529015.1 Papaver nudicaule
GCCTTTACTAGAAAAGGGGTGGAATCTTCGAAGGAAGCTGTCGAAGAGATCGACGATGAAGAAAACGAAGAGAATGAAGAAGTTTTTAAGTCCCTTAGTGCACCGAAGAGAAGTAGGGGAGAGTCTCCTCCCAAGCAGACTTCGAATAAACCTTTGCCGGAGTCCTCTCAGAATGTCGGTGATACTACAAAGAAGGTCACACTGCCTATGCTACCACGACTGCCTCAGCTGCTGAGTTTGAATCGAGTCTTCCTCTTTCTGGAGTGAACTTAAATGTGTACGGGACTAATCAGTCATTGATTGATGCTTCCACATTGCGACAATTCGTACCTTCCGTTGGTGGTCCATCAGTGCCTCTGATCTTTTCCCATACGTCTTACTCCGAGGAGGAAGTTAGGAGATTCGTGGATAACTGTTCCCGAGCTGGCCCCTTGGCTCGAGACATTGCTGATCATCTGAAGGCTTATGCCAAGGATCCTTTGAAGATCAAGATCGATGTAGATCTCGCAGACTTTATGTCACAAGCTTTTTCTGGGGTTTGGGATATGAAGACTCTGGACTCGGAATGGGACAAACACCAGGCTTTCTTCGAGGAGGTGAGTATCTTGCTTTGTCATTTATGGTTTTACTTTCCTCCGTTGTTGCTGACTTTATGCTTTTTGCAGTCGTACCATCATGGCATGTATTTTTTGAATCTATCTAAGGCACAAGGTAAGGAGATTGCCCATTTTGACGGAGAGTTGGTGAGCATTCGTCATGAAAAATATGACGTTACTGCTGAACTTGTGAAAGTCAAAGGTAAAGTAATGGCGAGTTTAAGAATTTGTGGGTTTCGTTTTTATTGTTGTAGTAACAATTTTGCTGCTGTTGGCGAATAGGCACTGTGGATGATTTGGGAAAGCATCTTGGTGTTGCTATTGAGGAGCGAGATGCCCATTTTGCTAGCTTGAAAGTTCAAACGGAGCTGGTTTCAAAGCTTCAGTTGGATTTGAAGAAAAATGAGGAGGAATGCGTCTTGCTTAAGAAGAATCATGAAACTGTTTTAGGCAACAAAGACGAGGAGATAAATCTGCTCAATGGAAAGGTTGCTTCTCTAAATTAGCACATTGATGACGAACCGAAGAGAACAACGCTTTTTGGCCGCAATCACACTCGTGAACTCTTTAGGAGCTTTGGAATGAAACCAATGGTGTACCCTAATGCCATGGATGACCCCGATGTTATATTGGAGTCTGATGAAGATTTGATTTTTCCTGATAGGGTTGAAGTTATTGTACAAGAGATGATAGATAGGAGGGCTGCTGGCAAGGATTCCAAGAGAGAAGCGAGTGACGAGGATGAAAGTGAGGAAGATGATGAGAGGAGTGAAGGGGAAGGCAATGGGGCTGAAGAAGTTAAGGTAGGGGGAAAAGGAGGGCGAGAAGCCAACTGAGGAAAAAGAGTTGGTATGGGTGGAAGAAATGGGGGGCGAGAAGCCGATAGGAGAAGATATATAGATGGAGGATAAGAAAGAGGAGAATCGGGGTCAGGAGTTTCAGACTGAAAATTTGGAAGAGAACATTGCTGAGAATGCCATAAAAACTAACAGTGGTGATGATGGTAAAGGTACTGACCCAAAAAAGTCAAAGTACCGCAAGAAATGATGAGAAAATTCTCAGTGCTGATGATACGCAAGTGGAGGAGGTTGCTGAAGATACTGCATAGAAGATGTTATATTCCTTCTACTATCTTTTGTATTTCCTTTTTTGGTATGTTCTTCCTTGTTTTGAAGTTCTGTTATTGAAGCTTCCCTCTTTGTTGCTTGCTTTGTATCGTAAATTTTGTACCATCGAACGTATGTCTTCTCGATAATTCCTTTTTGAATGAAAGAAGCTATTTTGAATTTTGTTGTTTCGTGAACAAGTCTTGCTTTTCTTCGATGCACAGTTTTTGTAGTATAACATGATCTAGCACGTACTTTTCTTCGATGTATTGCTTGCCTGGTAACTCGTGATTAGGCACGAAGTTTACCTTGCAATTTCTAGGATCCTAAGGTTACTTAGAGTGCAACTCTAGGGCTTACTTCGATGTGGGAGGCAGTAAACCAAGCTAGGGGGGCTGCAGATCACGCTTCCCAAAGGCTTTGAGCTACTTTCCTGATCTCAAGAAAGATATGGCTACCAAGACCATAGGAACCTAGCCTGCCTCAGTACTGTAGGTGGGTATCGAAGATATCGAGTATCTTCCAAGCAGACATGGTAGTGTCCTGAAAACCCATTATTCCTAAGTAAAGTAGGAATCTTACGGTAGGGAGCTATTTTGGGTCTCGACAAGAAAGCAGCACAATGGGGGAGTATCGGTCAAAGCTGGAGCTTAGACATGGTACTGTTCTCCTATCGCGGCTTGGGGTTCGACTCTTTTGTTCTCACTTGCCCCTCCTCGAGACTATATTTGATTTTTTGGAGGAGGTCCCTTGGCTGCGTACTCACTTAATATTCCCGTGAATGTAAGATAATTAGCCTGCCTTGGGGTTCCATCCACCCTAATAGCAGATGTTAATCCCATTTACTATCCCGTGACGCCTCAAAAGAGACGTCCCAGCGGTCGCAATGGTAGTGGGTGAAAAAGCAGGGGTACCGAAATACTACCAGCTATTCGTTTGGGCTCGTGAATCTTATGGTCAGATCTGAATGATCTCAAAAATCAATATCCAGATCTGTTTAACCTGAGTTTAGATCACAAGTGATCAGTCCTACACAAGACAAAGTCTTGGTAAATCCTTTGGATGGATTGGGGACAACGATCAGGTTAACAATAACGTACTTCTTATGTTTGCTTTAATTATATAATCAGAGAATATAATGCGGAAAGTAAAACACAAAAGACACCAGAGATTTTTTTAACGAGGAAACTACGACCTGTAGAAAAACCTCGGGACCTCGTCCAGATTGAACACCGCACAGTACAAACTGTCTACAAACACTAGCCTACTATCTGACTTCGGTCTGGGATGTAGCAGAGACCAATTCTAGCCCTCCAAGAGAACTGGCTAATGTCGCACTCCTTACGTCTCTAGATCCCCCACTAATCGTCACGCACTTGATTCCCCTAGCTGACGTCCTTTACAGGCCTAGGAGTTGCTTTAACCACTGTTAAAGGCTTGTGTCAATAATTCAGGCTTTGCAACCTCAATTATCAACTGTATGCTTGAACTGTCCTTTATCAGTTTGACATACACAAAGTGACTTCCTTCGGATTGCTCCAGGTCATATGGAAATCTACTTACAAGCGGGGGATGACAAGTAAACCGAGTAAACTATGCCTAACTTGTCTCTACCTCAGTTGTAAAAATTATTACTTAAGAAACTTATACAACCGGAGCTAAATAGGTCTTACAACACCGAGTGCAGCCGTGCGTTGCTTCCTTTCAACCATGTGTGCAACGTATCAGTTCTTGAATGGCCTTATTGCATAAGATAAGGACCGTAGAATAGACAAGAACGTGATCAAGTTACCAAGGTTACAGGTTAATCCGATTTCAACCACTAAGGTCTCAATCTCCTACTTGTGCTTCCCAACTCTCGAGAGAAGTCTTTATAGTCGTTAGGTAAATCCCACATAGGAACTGCTACCTAATAGAGGATGACTATACCACAACAAGCTTTCACCTAAGTGAAAAGAGTTTACGATCAATTCCATAGAGAAACTTCAATAAGATAGGTTGCTTAGGAATAAAGCAACTAGTTACTTGTCCCACAAGTTTGGTAAACCCTAACTTGCAAACCAAGTAAACACAGATTTATCTCAATTGGAATTCATCAAACATTTATCTGTCAAGTGGTTTATTATCTCTTAACCACTTCAAGATAGAAATCCAACAAACCAGATATAATCTTTATCTTATTGACTCATTGAGAATCGTTAGATGGACCACAGAAGATATATTCGTGATAACCAAGTCCAACTAAGAAATAAAGGAGTCAGAGTTTAACCCGTGTGAAATTCCAGAGAATATTCACCTTGGACGGTTCGGGAACCGCCCTTCTGAATTACGACCCAATACATCGAATCTGTGGTTCATGTACATGTGCGTGTACAAATTGATGTTTTGGAACTCAGGAGTGAAGTCCGGAGTCACTGTTCACGAACTCAGGAGTGAAATCAGGAGTCACTATTCACGAACCGGTTCGTGAACCGTCGTTACTCAGAATTAGGGTTTGTTTTTACCTGGAAAAACAATGCACCGTCTCTGGGTACTTTCGTAGTGTTCGAGATCAAAGTCGAACAAGACGAGCCTAAACCAAGTCAATGGTCGTTCACGTCTTGCTTCGGTCACAGAGAGGATAGAGGTTGGTCTAGGGAGGGAAACAGCGAAGAAACTTGAGATCAGGTTGAGGATGTGTTTTGGGTGTAAGAGTTCAAGATTTCCGTCGTGAAGGTGACTGGAAATCTCCAAGGCTAGAAGTGTGTTGGTTGCTCTGACGTGTTTACTCTGAGGCTCTGGTTCATTCATGTGTTCTGAATGTCTGGTTATTTCTGGAAAAGTGTTCTGCCTTGGAAGATAGAGGAGGCCTTTATTTATAGTTTTGAACTCACCCTGATCTCTCGACAAATAAGGTGGAAGTCGTGAAAGAGTGGAGGAGTGGAGGACATGGGTTGGTTTCCGTAACTGCCTGAGTTGTGTAGAACATGTCCACTCGCGCCATCTTCTCGTAACTGTCCACTATCTCTATCAGTTTCTTTCAACTGTCGTAGATCGCCAGACCAATACCCCTAAAGTTATCCCCCCGTGTGATGCTTTGTTGTCTCGAGTGATACGCAGATATTGCGTAGTTGAGTTGAGTTGAGTTGAGTAGAGTCGTATGACTAATTGTCATGACCAACGAGAGTGTGGTGTCTCCAAGACACGAGTATAGGAGTGGCTTTGGCTATTTGGCCAAGGCCAGGAGTTCATAGCGCCATTGGCTTGTGGCGCCATAGCCCAAGAGGCTACGGCCTTGGCCTTTGGCCAAGGCAGTCTCCAAAGCGCTTTAGCGCTAACATGCTATTATGGCGCCATGGCTCATGGCGCCACGGCCTTGGCCTTTGGCCAAGGCTATACTTGTAAAGCGCTTTAGCGCTAGCCTCTTCATGGCTCATGGTTCGCCATGCTATGTGGCGTTATGACTTTAGCATCTGGCCAAGGTCAACTTTGTTGCAGCTGGTGCGTGCTGGCTATATCTTGGTTATGATGTGCGTGTCTACGCTACAACATACTTGAAGTCATAGCGTGTTTATCCATGGTGTGTTAGACCATCCTGAGTTTAGGATGAGGTCTGTTTAAGCATGTTTAGGCCGTTGTACGCTTCTCAGGGAGTTCTGGACAGGCCTAGAACTTCGATATTCCTGAGGTTTTCATTAGGACTCGAATGTTGAGTCGTATAAAGAGGAAATCCATGAGGATGCGTCTCTGTTAACTCTTCACCATGTACCATATAGTGATCTGGTTCTGATGCCGAGGAATTCGAGGCGATGTCGACATGAAGCAGATTAATGGGTTTAATGTGTTGGTGAGATTTATCAATATTGCACTATGATATCATCCTCTCCACCGGGGGCTATAAGAGAGAACTCATAGAGAGTTTATTCAGCTCGTTAGAACGGGTTGCATTCTGAGCTATGGAGATGTGCCTGAATAGGCAATTGCCTTTAGGTTAGGCCTGGTTAGAGAGTGTTTTTACAAACTTGCCCCTCTCTCATTTTCCACCATCTACAGGGCTTAACTGGATCCGCTAGAAGTTCTGTGCTGGGCCAGTACTTAGACGTGTTATACGCCCTCGGCTATAATCCACTGGACTCTTTATCAAGAGTACTCCTTTAGATTCACCCATATCCAACAAGTGATTTGCATGCAAACCATTGTTATGGAAAGATGGTATTGAATCTATCTCATGCATTCTTGTAACCTTAGTATTCGTGGGAACAAATACCAACATAACACATGGTTATGTAGACAAGAACACGATCTCAATCGCTATTAGTATCTTTGCTAAAGTAGCCGACTATTTCGAAAGATATAATAAGTAGAATAGAAGAATTTCTATAAAGGTCATAACTCATACTAACCTTTTGTCGATGAAGAATAAATGATGTCTTCTTTGTCTTCACAGTCTTCGTCTTCAAGTCTCTACTACTTTGTCTATATCCCAATTCTGAAATCTAAACTCTAGTAGGCTAAATCAAGAATTGTGTTTTGACACCTAAAACTGACAACTAGCTTGACATACCAACGCTAGTGGGTTTGACCGGACAATGACCTAACAGTGGGTCCAAATGCCTCTAGCTTATGTAGCTTCGATGCAAAGTACCCACCGCTAGTAGGTGTCTTATGGTTAGATGACTGTTTCATGTAGCTCGTAGGGCCATTACAACTACATGTACCTCAGCTCTTATGCCTAACGTTGTAGGACTTTTTTATATTTGGCATCAGGGCCTTGGCGTCAAGGCCTTTAATTTCATTGCGTCAAGGCACTAGGGGAGATATGGCATCATGCCCCGTTTGTTTATATGGCATCGAGGCCTTAGGAGATGTGCCCAATCAGGTAGGACTTTTGCCTAATCGAGTAGGATCTGGAGTTTAATTCGAGATTTGTTGAAAGAATTCTTTATTTTGAAGACTAAAATCGAAGTACATCATCTTTATGAGCAATATTTTTTGTATGTGTTTTGTGTTCCATGCATTTTCTAACCCAACTCCTTCCTCGTCGATCAACTTGTATGCCCCTTTCCCTGCTACTTGCTGAACTTTGAAAGGTCCTTCTCATATTAGTTCTAATTTTCCATCACTTCTTTTCTGATAAGCTGGGATTTCTCGCAGTACCATCTCGCCTGGCTGGAATTCTCTTTCGATGACTTTTTTGTTGTATCCTCGAGCTAACCCTTGATGATAGTTAATTATATGTTGCAAAGCGTCTTCTCTAGCTTCTTCCAAATCATCCAATTTTGCATATATTAAATCTGCTGTTAGGTTTTGCTCCCATGACTTATATTTGTCCGTTGGTAACATTATCTCAGTGGGAAGTACTGCTTTTGTTCCGAATGCAAGGTGAAATGGATTCATCCATGTTGCTTCTCTTCGCGGTGTTTGAAATGCCCATAGTACATTATGGAGGTGTTCGGACCATTTGTTTTTGTGATGTAAGACCCTTTTCTCCAGGTTATCCCCAATGGTTTTGTTGGTTTTCTCCGCTTGGACATTGCTTTGTGGATACATCGGTGTTGAAGTCCCCAATCTTACGTTGTATTGGTTTAGCAAGAGTTTAGCGTCATCACTTAGGAATTCTTTTGCATTGTTCGATACTATCTCTGCAGGGACTCTGAATCGGCAAAATATGTTTTCCCAGAAGAAGGTGATGACATCTCGACCCGTGTGGCTTTTTAATGCTTTAGATTCGATCCACTTCATGAAGTTATCAGTTGTCACATAATGTATTTATGTTGCCTAGTTCCTGGAATGAAAGGTCTCACAATGTCAACTCTCCACTTGGCGAAGGTCCATGGGCTCAATACTGAGTCTAAGTTTGTTGCTGGTGCGTGAATCCTTTCGGCGAATCTTTGGCAAGCATCACATCTTCGAGATATGTCTTTTTCATCAGCGTGCATGTAGAGCCAATAATATCCTTGGGCCTTGGTTCTTTTAGCTAGAGCTCTTGCTCCACTATGAGTTCTTGCTTCACCGCTGTGCAGCTCTGTCATCAGTGCAACGCTGTCTATTCGATGAACACATCTTAGCAGCGGACCCAAGAATGACTGCCGATACAAGACTCCATCGAGGATTCTGTAGTTTGCTGATCTGCTGATTATTTTATGAGATTCAAGTCGGTTTAGTGAGTGCCGAACTCACACAAAAATATATTCTTTACTTCTCTAAACTAAATAATAGTATGGATAAGCAGGTTCGTTCCTGAGGGAGAGAGCTAAGTTGTTGACCTAATTTTCTGAAAGAATGTATGCAAAGTTGGTGTTTATGCAATCAATGAGATGAGGATGGTTAAGGAGTCAATATTCACTATATTATATGAATCAAATTAATCATACGAGTGCAATCTTCTTCAAAATACGCTTATTAACAACCCTAGACAAGTTACAAGTTCAACTAGTCCATTAGACTTCAAAATAACTTCGCAGAATAAGTTCTCTACAAAATCCTAGCCAATTAGGCCACTTTGAATAAGTTCTCAAAGTGTAACGTAATTAACCGATATGCTCCATGAGTCGGGTTGATCCTAACCACATGTTCACAAGTTCGACATGTTAACTTAGGGTTATCATCTACACACTATTGTCCACGGAATCCCTCCGCAACGTTAATGTTTCGCTACTTGTGATTGAATCACCTCAACAATTACGGATTGAGGTTTTAAAATCTAGCATTATCATCGCAAACAAGTCGTATAATTGATCACTTAAACGACTAGCAAACAAATCATGGTCATAAGCACGGTAGAAGATAAACAATAACACAATAATTAAAAGAAAGAGTTACTCGCATAAAGACTCGAATCAAAATAGTTTCAAAATCATCCCAAACCAAACAAGAAATTAGCTACGCATGGAGTTCATATTCTCAACAATAAATTCAAAAGAGGAGTTCAAAGTGAGGAAAACAAATCCAATTGTGATTGATGATAGCATGAACAGCAAACTCCTCAAGCTCTGGTGGTGGTGGATTGTGCGACTTGATGGTGGTGACGTCGTGGTGGATCTGCTGTTTGTGATGGAAAGATGGTGAAGCTCGAGTCGACGCTGCTGCGGTGCTGATAATATGCAAGGACACAAGGTGGTACTGCAGCTGGTGGATGCAAGTGATGTTGCTGATATGCAGGGGAACTGGTGGATGCAAGTGATGCAAGGTTGATACTAGATGGATGATGCAGGTGGTGGTGGTGGTGGTGGTGATAAGAGAGGAGCAGAGCTCCTCTCTGGTGGAGATGAAAAACAGTGGTCGAGAGAGATGTATGCGGTTGTGAGATGTGTATGATGGATGGTGATGAGATGCAGGTGGTGGCAAGATGGTGGTGATAAGAGAGGAGCAAAGCTCCTCTCTGTGGAGGAACAAACTTTGGAGGCGGTGTGTTTTCTGTGTGTTCAGAGATGTGCCTTTTCTGCTGCCCTAGTTCTTTTTATAGCTCAAATCTGCTGCCGCCTCAATCCCACGGAAAACTAGTTTCCTAATCTAACTAAAACTTCTGAAAAATATCTCTTCCATCTCCCACCATTCAGCTTTAAATTAACGGCAGCAACATCCAACTTTCCTTGTTTAGTCGCTCAGAAACTGCTCCTCTCTTGCTATTTTCTCGCCTATCAAACCAACCCAAAAATTCTTGTGAATCTGTACCAAGTTCCGTGACTCTGTTGACTTCAAAACCTTGTTCAGATCCTCGACAAACACCTACCATAAACCATCTGATACAACCCTTAGACCATGGCTCAGCTGACAGAAAACTCTGGTGCAGGAACTAGTCTCAACTGAGCTTCAGAACTGACCATTCAGCCATTCAGGCATCTTATCAAACACCCTACGTGCAGCTTATAAACTGACAATGGATATGTACTGTTGGTGTTCTTGTTTTCTCCCATTTCTCCTTCCCTGCAAGCTTTATATCACACACACAAAAACCCACATTTGCATTTCATTCAAAGACGTTGAAACCTGCTTAATTCATTCCACCATCGAACTCAACGTCAACAGCTTCTCTTCCCTGTTTCCCGTTCTCACTGCAGCTGAAACTTCTGCCCATCTTTCATGTCCTTAATAGCTTCGAACCCCTAGAACCAGTTTTCAGTTATGTCATTCGAAAATCCTCCTTGGTTTGCTGGTGCAAAGACATGGCAGTATCGTCTGTTCTTTGTTTCTTCAGGTCAAGTCTGAACCACAAAACTCCCAATCAAATCGAACCACTATCTGTTTTCTCCTCTTTGAATTTCTCCCTTGACCTGGTAGATAGCCATCGAACCCAGGGCCGGTCCTGGGCAGGTTTAGTCTGTGCGACGCACAGGGCCCAGGACCAAT
Organism: Papaver nudicaule; assembly: GCA_023529015.1. Lineage (NCBI taxonomy): Eukaryota > Viridiplantae > Streptophyta > Magnoliopsida > Ranunculales > Papaveraceae > Papaver > Papaver nudicaule. Next base: position 10,031 of record JAJJMA010321219.1, read on the forward strand.
TATGGTGCCTCTTCTTTTTTATTATTAAGCCTCAAAAATGTTGAGGTAAGGATTCGAACATCCGTTCTAGTGCTCCTTAACCCATTCCCTAACCACTGTACCACTTAGTTAGTATTGACTTGTTTATATTTTGTATGTATACATATTTTCTCAATAAATGCCATGCTAATTAATTAATAATTTCTACTTTTTGATTTTGTATGTATCCATATCTTCTCCCAAGTGCAGACTGTAGAAAGAAGCTTCTCAAAGCTCGACATATTAGAATCATAATTGCTAACGTTGATATCTCAATTAAGATTTATTGGGTTAGCTATGATATCAATTGAACAAGATTTTCTTGATGCACTTGATATTGACTAATTGATTAGTGAATTTGCAGCAGTAAATAAAAGGCGACAAAATTTCCGTTGATTATCTTTTCGAGACTAAATTTTTTTTTGTTGAATTACCAAGTAAATATGTGTATGAAGAAAATATTTACTCACGTTTATGTTATGTTTACTGATATATATATTAGTCTCGAAAAGATAATCAACGGAAATTTTGTCGCCTTTTATATCAACGAAAAAAAATATATATATATATCGTTCTTGTCTGCTTTTATATTTTGTTTGTACAAATTGTCGGCGATTTTTTTTAGGGCCTTTTTTTTATGTTCGCACAGGGCCCTATTTTTCACAGGATCGACTCTGATCGAACCATGGCTAGCAATTTGGACTTGGTGCAGCTCTTGTGAACCTGTACAGAAACAACAGGAAGAACTAGCCAGGACGGAAAAAAAACCACCTGACCTAGTTTTGTATGTAATGACATAGGTGGCCCCGATCAGAAAGTGTTGTCTGCTCAATCTTTGTTAACTGTTTGAAGTGGCTTCCCTGAGTAGATAATTCCAGGTGTTCCAGTAATGTCTAAAGGGAACCAAATGGCTGCCTAATTACGGCTTCCTCCAGTAATTCTCTTCTAGCCTCATGTTCATCAATTCTCAATATTTCTAAGCAATGATTTTGGCTCTTAATTGCTTCATTATGTGTCAAATGACTTCATAGTACCTGCAAAAGAGAAAACAACGTGAAATAACCAATGTGTGAGGCGTAAGCTAACTAAAGTGTATAAAATAGGTACTCTTGAGTAGGTGTTTTGAGCGCCTAACACGGTTACTTGGTAATTCCTTAGTTTCCAAATACTTTCTTATTGGTACCCTCCAATCTTCGATTTCGCCTTGATTTGCCATTACAAGCTCGTCCTTTGAGTCTTCGATGGACGATTTCTGCACTCTTCCAATCTTGATGGAATCGATGCTTGGATCTGTTTTTTATGAGGCGATAAATGCCAGAGCATCTACATGTCTGTTATCCTTTCTGCACATGTGCCTTTTTTTTAGATGTGGATTTTTTGCCATTAACCTCCTTGCCAATTTCTTATACTTTAGTAACGAATGTTTGTTTGATAACTCATATCGAGTTGTCTGATTACAAGTTGAGAATATGTGGTTACCCTTGCCTCTTGGATTTCCATTTCCTGAGTTTTAACGTATGCATCATTGCCTCATACTCAGTTTCATTATTCGTGGCTTCGAATTCTAATCGAAATGAGTACACAGTTCGCTTCTCCTATGGCGAAGTGAAAACTATTCCAACTCCACGACCATCTCCGTTTACTGATCCATCGATAAATACTTCCCAACGTCGGGGGTGGCACTATTGTAAAAGGTTTAATGATCCATCCTCTTCCTCGATGCCTAGCATTGGTTCTTCTTCATCTTCTTCTTCGACAGGAAAATCGGCTAGAAAGTCAGTTATGACCTGTGATTTTTGTGTCGACTAACGTAGATTACATCGTATTGCCCTATTTGAGTGTTCCATTTTGCAATTCTTCCTGCTGCCTGACTTTTTTTAAGGACTGATTCGATGGGTTTCTTAGTTAATACAATGATTCGATGAGCCTGAAAGTATGTTCGAAGTTTTTGAGTTGCCACATCTAATGCTAGTATGAGTTGCTCTAACTTGGTGTAATTTTTCTCCGCTGCAAATAGTGTCCTACTGATGTAGTACACGGGATTTTCTTCTTCTCTGGTTGGCACAAGCACTGCACTAATGGCGTCAGAATTGCCTGCTACGTAGAGCCTTAAATCTTCATCCTTTTCTGGTCGCTGCAAAGCTGGTAAACTTGCTAGATAATTCTTGATTCCCTGGAATGCAGCTTCCCTCTCATCTGTCCATACGAACTTTTCTCCTTTTCTTAGGATGCTAAAGAAGTCTTTACATCAATCCAAGGATCGAGCAATGAACCTACTTAGAGCTGTTATCCTTCCGTTTAGCGCTTGCACATATTTTACCGTTGTTGGCGTTGGCATATCTCGGATTGCCTGTACCTTCAATGGGTCTGCTTCGATTCCAGTTTTTGTAACGACGTATCCTAAGAACTTTCCCGGGGTGACTCTGAATATGCACTTGGCAGGGCTGATTTTCATATTGATTTTTCGCATCTTCTTCAGTATCTCTCGCAAGTCTCATACGTGGGTTTCTGCTTTTTTGCTTTTCACCAGCATATCGTCTACGTATGCTTCCATAGTCTTCTTCAACCAGGGGCGAAAGATATTTTCCATTACCTTCTGATATGTAGCACCAGCATTCTTTAAACCGAATGGCATACGGGTGTAGCAATATAATCCGCTGGTTGTAATGAATGTCGTGTGTTTTTTTATCTTCTTCTGCTAATGGAATCTGATTGTATCCAGAGTAACTGTCCATAACACTTAATAATTCATGACCTGCTGTGGCGTCCACCATTTGATCTATACTTAGTAACGGGTGTGGGTCTTTCGGACACACTTTATTCAAATTGTTGAAATCGATGCAAATTCAAACTCCTTTGTTTTTCTGTGGAACTAGACCATGTTCGAGATCCAATCCGTACACTGAATTTTCTTGATAATTCTTGTTGCAATCATTTTATTGAGCTCGGACTCCACTGCCTCCTGATATACATCTGCTAGCTTCCTTGGCCTCTGCTTGAATGGTCGCATCGATGGATTGATGTCCAGGTGGTGACATTCTAAACTTGGGTCGATTCCTGGCATCCCGCTCATCCTCCAAGAAAATACGTCTGCATACTCCCTCAGCAAATTTTCCAGTTCCATTCATTGTCCCTCTTCCATTAACATTCCGATTTTTACAATCTTCGGTTCCCCGGCGGTTCCAATGTTTATGTCCACTGTAGCGTCTGTTGGTGTGAAATTTTGTGCTTACTCGCTCATTATGCTGGGGTCTTTTGTGCCTTCTTTTGTGATTGCCTCGTTGTTTCCTAGGATGACTTGATTAATTTCTCTTTCGATAACTTCTACTCATTGTTGTTTTCGACGCTCCCTTCGGTTACGCCTCGCATACTTTCTCAGCTCGATGTCCTTCGTATGACATGCTTGTGACTCCACATCGTCGCCGCTGATTTCGCCTATGCCTAGAGGAGTTGGAAACCTGAGTTTTTGATGTAGCGTTGATGCCACTCCCAAGAGTCCGTGTAACCGTGGTCGTCCCAATATAGCATTGTAAGGTGACTCAATGTCCATGACACAAAATGTGGTTATCAATTTTATCGATCTCACATATATATTGGCAAAGATACGTCTCCTTTTGGTTTCAACGCTCTCCCGTTGAATCCATAGATGGTGTAGTCAGATGGCTTTATTGGGGTATCTTTGAAGAATTTCCTGTAAGCTGCTCTGAAGACGACATTCACAAAGCTTCCTGGGTCGATTAGTATTTTTGACAGTGATTCTTTGTTTACGTTTGTATTTATTACCAAAGGATTGTTGCTCGACTGTCCTTCCGGAATATCTTCAGCCGAAAAGAATACTGGTTCTAATGGCCAAAGTTTGAATTTCCTTACTTCTTCGACAAGCATTATTTCCTTTCTCTGGTGATCTCTTTTGTGTATCCTTCTTGTTATGTTGCTTCGCAAGCTAACACTTCTCCTTGAGTGTAACATCGAATTGCAATAGACAGGATGTAGTGTAGCTCATGTGTTCTGTGATTCCATTTCGATGTGCTTCTTCGACGTCGTGAATCTGTGAAAGTGACCCTGCAAAATGTAGCCGACAAGTGAGGTCCACTAGAATTATTCGTGTTCTAAGGGTTTGAAATGCATACTATTGGTTGTTGCCAATTCTAGCAAAAGAAGTTTTTCTATTATTTTCCAGTTTACGCGTGATCCATTAATATCCCCATGGTTTCTGACACTAAGGCTTTTGTAACCTGCTTTTCCTTATCACCCTGATTTTCCTGGATCTACCTTCCAAAAATGGAGGTTCCAGAAAATCCACTCCTTCAAATTTCCGAAAACGGATACGATGGATTTGAGAATAATCTACTTTCCTGATATAACTTTTAATAAAAACCTTAAAATACTTTAAGAAGGTTTTAGTAGTATGAATCGTGTGCAGAGTTCTAAGGGTGTTTTCTAGAAATTATTGTAATAACGGATTCATAAATCAAAATACTACAGTTTCTTGCAAGATTTTGAGAAATATTTTTTCCATCATGAAAACTTCTTTAAAGAAAACCTTTTGCATCTTGGTTAGATCTTTGTAGTTCAAAGTTTGGATTCCTTGAAAAACATCAATCTATCATTATGATAATTTGCTCGAGATTCATAAGTACCTTAAAGCTTTAAATATTTAGATACTTAAGATGGTGGAGCATATTTTAAGTAAAGAAAAGTGAAATAAGAGTTAAACTTGTAAACCTTAAGAAAAAAATCTGAAAATTTTGAAAACCTCCAAAGCACATGCAAACCTAAGTTGTTTTAATCAGTCCCTGTTTTAGCGCCAAACTGTGTCGATATAAAATCTGCATGGAGATCTTATACCTAACAACCATTAGATCAACATGCTCAACCTCCGATTTGGAGGATAATACTATGTAACGAGATATCAAGACAAACCAATCAATATATCGATGAAGATTAATGAATACTAAACAACAAAGTGAAAATCAAATATTCATTAATGTAAAGTGTTTATCTGGCTAATACTACACGGATATTGTGCTTCAAGACCTGAGGAGATTCAATACTAACCTAGTCTCACTCACACGCCTTTAGACTTATCAAAAATCCAACCCCTACAACTAAGTTCGAGCCTTTTATAGAACGAGTTACAACTGGATTACAGCTAATGAGACAAGATATGCAATCGTAAAGGTATCAAAGGTTTTCGAGTAAGTTGGTGGTCTTCGAGATGTCCTCGGTGCAATTACTTTGAAGCTCTTCACTCAAGAGTTATTGGTTTCCCGAGTTTTTTTTGTCATCGAGCTTGTTTCTCTTCGATGTCTTCCAGGCTGTCATCCACAACAGGCACACCTTTTCATATATTCGATTGGGATGACTCACCGTTGTACGAGATCTTCTCGGGTTCTACTCCCTGCCCCGCGGTCCTGTGCATGCCATCCTTCTTTTGTTCTAAGATCCTGACACGTGTCTCGATGGTCTTACCCCTACATACTTTGTTACCCTTACGGTTCGAACTGGTTCGTAATCCCAGTCTCTCAGGTTTTCTCTTAAACTCCAAAGTCTAATTTGTTATGTGAATCAACTCGCGTACCTAGGCTTTTATATTTTCTCCTGAACTCCAAAGTAACAAACGCGTTGCGAACTTTTGTACGCGGTTTAGTTTAGATCTCGGAAATCTCACAAATAGGTGAACTCGATCTTAAAAGATATGTCCTGCGCGTTTCACTTATCCCTTCTTAATAGTTTGATAAGACATTCAGTTGTTCACTCATGTGTTGAGACTACTCTTTGAAGTAGTTATCCTCTACCAAACTATTTGGTCATTAATTTTAAATGTTTTCCATGTGTGATTAAACTATGTTTACCTTGAGTGCAAGTTAAGTAACGGGTTTGTTTATACGGTCGCGAGCTTGTTTTATTCCTCAGCAACCTATCTTATTGAATGATATAAATAGATGACTCCTAGAACAAAAACAACAAGAATCAAGAAGTCACAACAACTCTTTGTGGATTCTGCGAAAATCCTTTACACTTCCTCTATAGGTATAAATTCCTTCGTGGAATTGACCTACGACTATTAGAAAGACTTCTCCTGAGATTTGTGAAGCACATACAAATATTTTCCTTTGTGGTATTTATCGGGTCCTATAATCTTGGTTGATTGTTCCCGTTCTTGTCTATTCTACCGCCATTCTCTTCTGCAATAAGGACATTCAAGAACAGTTAATCAACTACAAGGTTGATAGAACCAACGTACGGCTTCACTTGGTATTGTACTAGTTGTTTCATTGGTGTAAAAATTGGATTTCTAGTTTTTCACTTTTGAGGTAGAGACAAGTTAGGCATCGTTTACTTGATTTACATGTCATCCCGAACTTGTAAAAGAGATTTTTGCATAACCTTGATCATATCTAAAGAAAGTAACTTCCAAGTGTTAATATGTTGGAGGACATATCGGACACTTTTATTCTCTGTTGAAAAGCGAATCGAACGCACCAAAAGCCTTTAGCAGAGGCTACAACATTTCCTAGTCCTGTAAAGGACGTCAGGTAGGGGAATCAAGTGCGTAGGGTCTTGCGAGATCCAAGAGACGTAAGGGCTACGACAGTAACTGAATCGCTTGGAGGGCTTGATTCGGTCTCAACTACATCTAATACAAAGTCTGATAGTATGTTAGTATCTGTAGACGGCTTAATGCCGTGCAGTGTGGTTTTCATGCTGGATTGTGGTTTTCTCGTTAAAAAAAACTCATGTGTCTTTTGTCGCTTTACTTTCGGTATTATATAATTCTCTTGTTTATTATAATTAAATGAACACAAGTTGTATGTTATTAACCTGCAGTAAATTCTCTATCCTAAACAAAGATTAACAGGGACTTGTCTTTGATGGAATTGATCTTTATGATCCAACTTAGGTTCAACACTTGGATATTGATTTTTGAGATCGTCTAAGTGTCAGTCATTGGGCAGTGATTTTTGAGATCGTCCCTTGACTTGTCCATCAGGTTCGAACTTAAAAGTTGGTGGAGTATTTGGGTATCCCCATTTTTTCGGTTGGTATCAGAGCAGGAAAACACATGTAAGGCGTAACTATTTGTGTTTAGTTGATTCACGAATATGGATAAAAGCTCAATAGCTTATAACGTACCACCAGATCTTGAAGATGAAGATTGTGATAACACGTCAGCAAGTCTCATCAAGTCAGCTAGAGAACTCCTTAATATCCATCCAAGAGGTTTGAAATCTCTGGAAGTCTTCATCATTCTTAAAAAAATAGATTGACAACCTCTCTCTTGACCTAAAGACGTATCTCCCGAAGGAAGAAGAGTCTCTTAGTCGCCTGCACAAGGTCATGAAGGATAACGCATATGTTGAAGTGGATATTGATCAACTTATTAAAGAGATTGAATCGTCTTTTAACTTAAATTGTCAGGATCATGTCAATAACAACTTGCTCTTCGATGGCGAATCCATGGAAGTCATACTTCATGATCAACAATGTGATAATTCATATATTAATATGCCTCACGAATAGAGTATGACTGTTATATCATGTGCTCTCCCAAAGCAAGATGTAATTCATCTTGATAGACATGATAACAGATCTATTAACCTTGCTAGCAATGGTCATTACATTAAAAATTGCATGCAGTTTTCTAAAACAAGTAACAAGGGTTTTTAATTCTTTCATAAACCCTTCTCAGCAGATAATACTTATCTGGAAACTGAGAAAAATACTTTCAGTTTTGGAATTATGGAAATTTCGCTAAACATATTTCAGAATCCTCCTATACCAAAAGAAACTCGGAAAGAGATTCTCTCTTTGAGTCATGAAAGTATTTCGTATCTTAATATTGGTCTCAGCCTTGTTACTCCATAAAAATCACTATACTTCAATGTCGAGCCTTGTTCCGTTAAAGAAATTTTAAATCGTAGTACGTGAGAAAAATGTCCAAATCAATGGCTAGAATCATATCAAAAATTAAAACAAATAACATTTCTTTATTCGCACATGCCTTTGGCATATGTGGGATTCTAGGAACCATAAGAACCAGTTCAGGGATTAACTGTCTAACATATTCAATTCGATTTAAATCCGAATATGGCTTCCCGGTTTGCGAACCGACCCGGATTTCCAAAAGATAAATCCTCGGTTTCTCCTTCATCTTCCTCATTCTCGCAATAAGAAGAATAAACCATTAATAGTTCACAAATTCTCTCCAGAATCTCGACAGTTTGTGAACCGTTTTTTTCAATCTTGGCACATTTGCGATCGTGAGGAAAAAATTCTTTGACGGGTAGTGTTCAATTTCATCTAACTCTTTCAATTCAAAGAAAAATCATCAAGTAAGTGATTTCAATCATTTTCTAAAATCATGTCTAGAAGATATGATAGAGATCAAGCATCTACTAGTAGAGTGATAAAAGGAATCACAATGTTTGAAGAAAAGTTCAAAAATAAAGAATAAATCTGTCAGAATACAAGAGCTCCACTCTGCTCTTGGGCATCACTTTTCAAAACTAGTTTAAGAAGGAACTCGAACATTATTATTCATAATTGGGATGTCATTTTTATTTAGCCTGTAACTTTTGATTTTATGTTTTATGTTTTCTTACTTCTTGTAAGAAACCCATGTACATAATTCTCTCTTTAAATGAATTTTTATTTGTCAAAGAAAAAAAAAATTATGTCCATTAATAAGAATTAAAATCTCGTCCATCAAAAACATATTATCTTCTAGAAAAATGGTGGTTAGTTTAGCTGTAGCGTGAATAATTGGTCGTGGGTATTGATTTTGATCAAATTACATAAAACGGTTTCATAAAATGGCATTCTGCACACTTCAAACTCAAACTCTATATAGAGATGGATTTTGACACGGAGTGTACAATATAATTCGTTGTTTTTTTTTTCATTTTGAATATTTTTGGTGGACATCTTCATTTAAACTGAGACGAAATGAGTATGTAGAAAAGATATTCTTAAGTGAAAAAGGAAATTTATTTCATTAGCCACCAGATAAACCGTGTTCAGCTCCATTTGTATGATCTTTAGCGCAATAAGAAAACAACCCGTTTACGATCATAGTCTTAGGTAAAGCACTTTCATAAAAAATTCATAATAGCATGTCTTTATTCTACTGATATTCTGATGGATAAATACCTCCCATGATGAAGCACAAATATTGGAGCTACATTAAAAATTTTGTAAAATTAAATAAAGTCATAGATGTATAAGATTTGCTACTTCGGTTCACCTTTGACAATATTTGCATCAGTACATTGGGCATTAATCCCAGGTGTTTATCTATTGAGCTTCCTGGTGTTCCTTTTGTCGGGGCTTTTGAGAAAGATAGAGAGACTTTGTATCACAAGTTGTTTATTCCAACATTTATATGGAAGACGTTGAGATTCTTTGGTATTGGTCCAGAGAGGAAACTTAAGGAAGCCATCAGAATAGTTCACAATTTTGTGGCGAA
>JAJJMA010321226.1:8652-21901 GCA_023529015.1 Papaver nudicaule
CTTACTTTTATCCAATTTGGTATTTCAATTTGTACTGGTTCAGTACATAATAGTGGAAACTGGTGGTGGTTGTTATTGGGGTGGTGGAGGCGGTAACCCTTAACGGTGGTGGAAGAAGCAGTGGCAATGGTGGTTTTTGTGGTGGTGGATGTTTGTGAGTAATAATGGACAATATTAATTTTGTGTCATTATGCGCGGGATGTGTTTCATCATTTTTGGCACGATTGATAAATATGGTACCAAATATTCCGTGCCGATATCAAATTTATGTAGGAACAAAAAATAGCCATGACAGTTGGATCATTCAAATGATACCTCTGCAATCTTGGATAACCGCCCATATAAATGACAGTTATTAGTGTCAAAATAAAATCATCTGCTATACAAAAGAAAATATACGGTAACAAATAAAAATTTAATGGAACAAACTAATTGTCACTTTATATTGACGCCAGCAAAATGAGTACTAGCGTATCTATGTGCTTTGTTTGGAGAAAAAATGCGACTGAAGATATGCTCCTCAGAGTCTTATATAACTATCGGATTAATAAGATATAATCTAAGACGTTTTTTTCTACAACGTAGAAGGTTCTGCATGGTCAAACGGCACAACTGGACTCATGGCTCCCGAACAAAAACTTAAGAAAACAGTTGAGGAATCGTTAGAAAACCTAGGAAAATCGGAGATTCAAGTAATTTTGCTCATTCTTATATCGTATGAAACACACCGACAAAGTCGAGTGTCATACAACGCATAACATATAAATTGCAATTTCACTATTTGAATTAATACTATCGGAATGCTCTCCGAAATAACCACAAATGTTATGGAAAAATTACAGAAAGTCCATCTATGAAGATCTGCAACTTAAGATTGAAACAATATACGGAAACCACATGAGGGGGATCAGAATTACGGAAATATTGTATGATGCTTCACGATGAGGGTAAATTGGAACCAATAACTAAATGTAATCAAACGAGATTGAGATATGTAATGCAAACCTAAGTATAACATATAACTGTTTGCCAGGGTAAATTTACAGGGTAACGAGTATTCTAAAATTTACAGGATAACGAGTATTCTAGAATTTGGGGTGTTATGAGGCGACATGAGAAGAAGAAAACTATAATTCATAGGAATATAGTACTGTATTAAACAGTCCCGTGCCGTCTACGGCACGGGCAAATACCTTGTGAATAATATAATTCATAAAGAATATATATATATTCAAAAGATGTTTAGCCAAGAGAAATCAAAGCAAAAAAATATTCATAAGGTATATTTGGATATTTCTTTAATTCGAAATATAGCGCTTACCAAATATGCTCCCAGGGAAATAACTCATTTCGAAACGTGTCATTTTGTTTCGAAAATCTCCTTAGATATTATTACTTCCAAATGTCGTCATCAGCTTTAACAATGTCGACATTACTTCCTGAGTATTACTGGGCTAACCAGACGAACCTAGGTTAAAGTGGGATCTGGTCCAACGTGGTTCAATGTTCCACATAAACGTATCATAAACAGACGTGGACAAGCCTTGTGTGTTAAGCTTAAGGAACACTTAGGTTCATCTGAATTCTTGATTCACGTTAATGATATCCAAGAATTCAAACCAAAACATCAAATGAATATTTGATCGAGTAGTAAAATCATACGAAGATTTAATCACGTACAGTATTGATCAGAAATCATGTGTCTACATATCTGAAGCGACTAACCATATTTCTGATGATGACTCAATCTCACTTTAGTTGTACATTGAAGATGAACGAATTCAAACTTCAAACCGAGAATATCAAACTCATTAATTCGTTTAAGCACAAATCAAAAATGTAGAGTTTGAACTTCGAAATTACGCATTCTGAGATAACCATATTATGGTTTCGAAACGTACATTATGTTTTGGCCGAAACCAAATTAAGGTTTCGGAACCTAAAGTTCATTATATGATCAGAACCGTATTAAGGTTCCCAAATCAAGTTTTCATATAGCGAAACCTAAAGCTTGGTTTCGAAATCTAGATTTTGTTTAACAATACTTGGTTAAGGTTTCGAAACAAGAAACACATATTAAATTCTTCACAAATGTTTGGTGTCGAACTTGAGAGTCCATGTGGTCGAGAACCGTTTTAGCATCACACCTTTTTAGCCTCGATGCACAGGAATATATATCCTGGTTCATATAAACCTTTAGGAAACCCCAGGGTCTTTTCGACCTTTTAGAACTCACATGGTCAAGACGCATTGGCCTTGATTCTCAAGTCACTGTTAGCTAGCAAACATAGTTACGAATCTGTGTTATCTCATTGGTCACAATATTTAGTTTCAGACCAATAGCTTATGAATACGAAAACCAGATTATGGTTTCGAAATCAATGTTTAGTTTTACCAAAACCTACATTGAGGTTTCAAACATTGAATTTTGAAAATTCATAATTTCAAATTATACGAATATGGTTTCGGAATCCAGAAGTGAGATATGGCATACGAGATGTTCATATGCAGAATCAAATGAATGATTCAGAACTTCAGTATTCAGAGCCAAACCATGACGTAGTATTCGAATCTAGGAACATCGGTATTTCGGGTCTACACAACATAAGTGTGAGTCACGATCTCTCTTACATTAGCTCATACAAGTATATGCAATCAATCCGACAGAGCCAGCCTAGGTAAGAAGAGACACAATACTGTGATGGATTAAATCTCATAGTACTACCGAGATAACATCACATTGTTATATCCAACTCGAAAGGTTTTAGGAAAAACCTTCATATTAACTTAGAGACGGAGAAGAAAAGAAATCTCTAAGCAATATGGAATGTCATAACTTCAACACAAATACCGCAAGCGATAAATTGGAGTTATCTTAAGACACACTGATCACAAGTGATCAAGTCATAACATAACACTCAAGATGAGAGTTATGTTTATGTCTTTTGTAGCACAAGTGTAAAACATAATGGAATCGCGTTATTTAGATTCACAAACCTCTTGAATTATGAAGCTGGATGTCTTCGTTTGATCTTCAGTCTTTCTTTAACTCTTCAAGTAGTGATTCTAAATCCTACCAAAATCTTCCACAACCTAAAGCTAACACTACACCATATTCTGTGATCCGCAACTGAAATTCGCAACGGTTTATGTGCAGTTGCGAATCGCAACATACCCAGAACCGTTGCGGATTTGATGCAACGGTAGAGATTTAGTTGCGGATTGACGCAACGGCTTAGATTAGGTTTCAATTTCGCAACAGAAAATTTTCACGTGTGTGGAGTGTGCGTGTGGCGTATTACACTTTATGACACTTTTAGAGGAGTGTGCGGAGTGTGCGTGTGAAAATTTTCACCCTATCCTTATCTCTTCGATGATTTCATTCTCACTCATTCTTTCTCCGTCCATCTAGCTCTGAATACGCAGAGTTTCATTTTCCCCCTTTCTACTACCACCACCACCATCATCGTTATCATCATTACCAACCCTTTCTACTACCACTACCATCATCGTTATCATCAATACCAACCCTTTTTAGGAAATCGTAGATTTATTATTGAATTAGAAACCCTAGAGTTTAGAAATCGAGATGAAGAAGAAGAAGAACTCAAACCCTAACTAGCGATTTGCAGAAAAAGGTCTAGATGAGCATCTGTGAGTGGTAAAGCTGAACCTCGTTTCTGATTCTTCCCTCTCTCTCTCTTTCTTTCTCCCTCGTCTTTTCACTCGTAACAGAAAAAAGGAAAAGAAAAACGAGGAAAAAAAAGGAGTAGTCCAGGAAGTGCAAGATTACAGTTTGGTGGTGGTGGTGGTGGAGGAGGAGTGTCTCAAAGATTAAGATCTTCTTCATTTAAGAAACCACCTGAACCCTTAAGAAGAGCTGTTGCTGATTGTTTATCTTCTTCTTCTTCCTCATCTTCGTTATCTTCTTCTTCATCACACCATGGCAGCTCCTCTACTGTTGCTTCTGAAGCTACTCGAACATTAAGGGTTTGTGAAAATTTCTTTAATTTTAGGATTTTTTGGGTCTGGGTTTTTGTTATTCTGCTGAACTTTGCTTATTTGATGTGTTTTAGGTCTGGGTTTTTGTTTAATTTTGTGATTTGATTTGGTTTTGGTTGGGAATTTGGAGAACTAGGTTAAATTTGTACAGTAAATTTAGAGAAATGGGGGTTCTGAAAATTTGGGGTGAGTTTAGGAATGTGGTATTGATAAAGTTTGGATCTTTATGGTGGCAGGATTATATTGCAGCCACATCGACGATTGACTTAGCATATAGTGTGATCATATTGCAGCCACATCGACGATTGACTTAGCATATAGTGTGATCATAGAGCACGCTCTAGCATAACGCGAACGCAGGTATTTTGTATGAGTAGTTCTAGATTCAGGGAATGTAATTAGGGACACGATATGTGTTAGTGTTTTTTTTCCTGTAAGTACTACACATCGAGCTCATTAGTTTCCTTACTTTATGGCGTTCCTTATCTTTTTCTCTGCTATTTGCTGTTTGTAGAGAAGGACATCCCAGCTAACTTTCTTGATAGGCAAGCTTCTGATTCAGACGTTGTTCCTGTAAGTACTACACATCGAGCTCATTAGTAAAACATATATGGTTTTCTTAGTCGTAGTTTTTTTTTTTTATACATTGTACACTTCTTCTCTATGTTTCTATTCACATATTAAATTGCCTTTCCCTCTGTATTTATATTTATATTAATGTCACATATTAACTGGCAATGGCATGCATAGTAACTTGTTCATCGAGGGCAGAATCATGCTGATATCCACTTTTTGGGCCCAGATCATGCATATTAATGTCCACTTTAGTTCCTGTTAATGAACTTGAGATGATATGGATAAGTGATGACAGTGATTTACCCTTTGTTTTCACCAGTAAAGTATTATAAACCTGTGTAGTTCAGAAAGTTGGTATTTAGCTGGCCAATTCAGATGCTAGTCGTTCGGGTTTGCTGCACTATAATATTTTGTTAGACTTTTCAATTTTTGAGCTAATCATAATTTCCTTATTGGTATGCAATCTTTGACTTCTGATCTCCGACATGCTAATAAAACCAAGAAATTGATGCAATTATGTTTAGTTTTACTCATCATAAAGCAATTTGCGATTCTAAACTAACTTACTAGGCCAAGTTCCATTTTCAGCTTAGTTTGGCGGCTTTTAAGCTTGAGGTTGTTGGTTATACCAATGCTTTAGCGTACTGCCTTCACAATGGACTTCCATTTTCAGCATATCCCTTCAAAAGGATGCAAATCTGTAGTTGCTTTTTCTTTTAGTTCAAGGTATGTATATCCCTTCTTTTTATATATGAAACATCTAATGATTTTAAATTTTGTCTATCTATATCAATTCCTGGTAATGCCAATTGTAATTTAGACATTCAATAGCAGTGATTATGTTTTATGTACAATGAATTCTAATTGTAAAATTCGTTGATTTACAATGGTGTTGAATCTGGGGGCACTTCATTCATTGTTTTTGGTATTTATCTGGAGGTACTTCTTGATGCAGGGCAGCAGTGAGTGAGAGTAAGAAAAGGAAAGAATAAGCAAATCCATTATTTTGCTAACTTTTCCGGAAGTTCTATCGGATGCTGAGTGGTATTACTTAGTTTGTCTGTCCTTCACATTCAACTCTGGTCAAGGGTATGTTCTAACTTGGGTTTTTGGTTCTTCAATATTCCTATTCGAATATTATGTCTTCCACTTATCTCAATCCATCATCATTAACTTGTATTGTAGGATTTAGTAATCCATATCTCTAAAGTACTTGTTTACAAAACAAAATACTTCCATGTTCGTTATTCACCACTTCAATATGCTGTACTGTATTACATAATAGTTATCCTATTTATGACTAATACCCATTTTCATTACCAGCTTGCCGGAAAAGGTATTCTCAACCGGTCAACATATTTGGCTATGTGATGCTCATTGTGCAGACAGCAAATGTTCATTCGATCTCTACATCCAAAGGTTGGTGTCCTGATCTGATTTTGAAATCTCAACTGAACTATTATGACCCAAGACTAACTTCTTTCTCTTCTGTTTCCAATTTGGTGCATGTTGCACTATTGGATCAGAAACAATTACCTTCTGCAGAGTGCCTCCATTCAGGTAATTCATCCATCAAATATAATCCCAATCTTGTCTGAAGTGAACAATGTCATTTTTATGATTCATTGTTTATATCTGTTACTGTCACTGGGTCAGGCATTCTGGCATTGAGTTCAGGTAAAACCAGACTTAGATGTCACAATCTGGCTGAGAAGTAGTATTTTTTACAATCTGGCGCAATGGTTTTGCTTTTCTTGTAACTGTAGTCCAACTTTAATCTACCAATTACATATTTTGGGTTGTTAGAACTAACTTAGATATTTTGAGGTCTAATCTAAAAAACTCTGTAATATTTGTAGGTTTACTTTGGAAAGACAAGGGAGATGCTTTGCATAGCATGTTGCAGCATTGTTAAAGAAGGAAAAGTCTATTAAAGACCTACAAAGCACTTGAAGTTGATTTGAATGTAAGAGTTCCTTTTTTCTCATAAACACTGTAATTTTTGTAAGATTTCTTCTATTCAAATATAAGAACAAATTTATATTTATTACTTTGTAAAGACATGAATTATATATATTCAACTTGTACTAGTAATAATGCTTCTAAGTATTTGTGTGTGGAGAATGATATATATATATATTTGTTTGGAGAAGCACCAGGTCAAAGTCTGACTGACCTTGTTTTGACCAGGTCAAAGGCTGACTGACCTTGTTTTGACCAGGTCAAAGACTGACTAGGTCAAAGTCAAGGTCGGTCTTCTTTGACCTGGTCATTTTTTTGACTTCAGTAAAAAATTTCGCAACGGTTCGGCTAGCGTTGCATCCAAAATGGGCTGTAACGGGCCACAAACCGTTGCAATTTCCGTTGCAGCCCAAAAATCGCAACAGGGGCAAAGCCGTTTCGAAATTTTGTTACACCACCTTCCGTAACAGCCGTTGGACCGTTGCGACCAGGAATAGCAACCTTCCAGGGTTCGTTGCGACCAGCAAAATATGGTGTAGTGTAACTCTCTCATGACTTCACCTAATTGTGTACTGTTTAGCGGTCGAGTTTTGATCACTAAATTTGACAACTAAGCTTGACATACCAACACTTAGTGAGTTTGACTGAGCCATGCTCTAACAGATCTTTGTATCATGCGTAAGAATAATCGTTTGAGAAAATTCAATTTAGAAGGAAGTACGTAGGTTTACACCAAAAATACCATTCAACGAAAATTGCCGGAAGTTAGAGACTGTTGAAGGCATTGACAAATGGCATCTCTACATTGGTCCCCCATGCCCCCATCTAATATTGCCCCCATCAAAAAATTTCTCACTATATTCTAGTTTTTAACTGAACGAGAAATGTCTATTTATGATAAATACCTTCTTATACCCCTCTCAAACCCCCTTCTTTATCATTTCACTTACTCTTTCGGTATTCAAATTCCAAAACCCCTAATTCCATTTCTGTAGTATTTCGCAAACCCTAGATTTTTTTTTCCTTAATTCCAAATTCCATATCTGTAAATCTTTCTTTATTCATCTTACAAGGGATTTTCATCATTCGTTACTGATGGAGTATTTCAAGGTTTTACCAGAAGAGATAACCCTAGACATTTTAACGCGTGTACCAACTGAATCTGTGATCGATTGCAAATTAGTTTGCACAAATTGGAGAAATCTCGTTTTTCGTCATCCATTGTTTCCCAAGATGCACTTACATCACCTCAACAATCCTTCTACAATTGCTGTTGATTCCTGTAAGTTGGATTTTATCGGATAAATGTTGAAAACCAACTTAATTTACTATTTCCAATACGATGAGAATGTTGAGTCCACTGCACTGCCCATACAGAGAATTACAAGGACTAATTTCATGCTTCCGGTTAACCGCTGTATTGAAATGCTTGGTTCGTTTAATGGGTTAATCTTTCTCGTTTGTGAAACATTGTTAGGAGATAAAACTTACATTTGTAACCCCATTACAAAAGAGTATTTCATGCTTCCAGATATTAAGACAAATCATTGTTGTGATACTGATGTTGCTTATACGAATTTGGGATTTGGTTTTCTTTCTTCCACCAATGAGTATAAAGTTGTGGGAATTATACATTCGTTGAACTTCTACAACAAGTTTGCAGAAGTCCATATCTTTTATGAGAAACTTTGTTTATCGTTTTATAGAAACTTTTTCTATATCTTTTATGTATGTTATGCCAAAAGTTCATATTTCGTGTACGTAGTATGTTATTAGCAATTTTTAATATCATTTTTCACTTTTAAATCGGTTCGTTCACGTTGAATTATGAATCGAATTCTCAATTTCAAACTTTTTTATGCGTGAATTTATAAGATTTGGGTATGCTGTATGATATAAAAAGAGTGCAAAATAATTGTTAAAATCATAAAAATACATATATATATATATCCTAGGTTTGCCTCCAATGATGTTATCATCTTGATCACGTTTCTCATTAAATGCTCCAGTTGCAGCCTTTCTGATACATGCATCTATTATGAGTGCTAACCTATAAGCATCAATATCATCTCTCTTCAGTTCTTCTTTTATAAATTTTCAATCTCAAAGCGGGTTTCTTTTCGAGCATAAATAGCTATAACCCACGAGTCCGACTTTGTCCACCCATGGTTAACCGGGGTAGACATTCCTCCCCTCCTAATTAGTTGAGATTTTATCTCTAGTTATCTATTTTATTTAATTCTTTTTATTTTATTTTTAATTTTAATTACCTTAATTAAAAAATTGAATAAGATATATCGAAAACTACCAATCTTAATTACTGCAATTTGTTACACTTTCTCTTTCTTTTTCTCTTCCTCCACTTTCTCCTCTCCTCTCCTCTCAACCGAAATGGCAAAATCATGATGTCCTTTCTATAGTTCTAATTTTTATTTCTGCCAAATATGCCAAGTTATCTTTTGGAGGGATTTAGTGATGATATAAGGCTTACGCCCAACTTGCATCATTATCCGATCATATCTAAACATTCAGAAGTCGTCCATGACTAATCTTAATACAACACTACAACTACCATATCTCTTTCTTCTTCCCCATGATCACGATTGCACACAATAGATAACATAGAAAACAAATCAACACATAATACAACAGACAATAACAACATAATTATCAAAACGTCCAATAAAATAAATGTATACTGTAATACAGTTATGTAAACGAGATTCCCTGTCTATTTCAAGATTTGCCTGGGTAGCTCTATTTTGTTTACATGTAAGCATGATGATTTGTGTGACACAATAAAAAGTTCCAATAATATAATCTTGTGGCTAGATACATTTTTGTATGTCATTGTTCTAGTTCTTGGAGGTATTGATTGTGTAAAAAGGAATATATGTCCTCCCTGATATTTGCCATACAAAGCGATCTCCCTCTCAAAGTGGGGTAATTTGAACCTCAATGGAAAACCAGTGTGCACAGCTGGGTATTTTGTCAAGCTAACATCAGTTTCTCTGTCCTTCGTATTTTGTCAAGTTCCGAAAGTCCAATATAGAGTTACTGTTAACTGCCCCGGTACTTTGGTATTTTGATTACATCAGTTTCTCTGTAATTTGGTATTCATAATTTAGAAAACAGAAAGAATACATGGGAATTTTGATCGTACAGGTAGAGAGTAGAATTTGGTGCAATTGTTTTCATAGACTTTCCATCCTTTTTTTTTTTCTCGGTTGAGAAGATAAGAGAAGGAGAAAGAAAAAACACGGTAAAAGGCAGCAATAATTAACCTAGTAATTAAGATTTGGAATTCCCGAAATATCTTTTTAGATTTTTAAGGTAATTAAAATTAAAAAGAAAATAAAAAGAATTAAATAGAATAGATAACTAGAGGTAAAATCTCAACTAATTAGGAGGGGAGGAATGTCTACCCCGGTTAACCAGGGGTGGACAAAGTCGGACTCATAACCCACTTCTTATCGAGATTTTGGCAAAGATATTTTTTGAGGAGGAAAAGGTAGTAATTATTTAACAGAAAAAGAGGCCATAACATATATTCATATATAAAATCATTGAAATATAACATCCCCATTAAAAAGGATAATGCTACTAGGAATGCAATCAAATAAGTTAGAAATACATGACCACAAAATTATAAGCGACTTTAATTTTTTTTGTATATGGAGGTTCGTTCGTTTCTCTCGCAAAGACCCTAGATATTCTCTATTTACAGATTGCCCATATAACTGAATATGATAAAAGATTTCCAATCCTTTGCATGGGTACTATAATCCCTACAAATTATTGTACCCCTTAATAAATCATGTTATTGGGCTCCACGCTTCATAGTTTTGCAAAAGATTTTCTTACATACGTCGTGAGACTTTGAAGGAACCAGTAAAATGAAGCAAGACTTGTTCTTTGTACTTACAGTGAAAGAAGATATGGTCGGCATCCACCTCTTCAAAATTGCAAGCCAGGCAAATGATATTTGCCTTCTTGTGTTTGAGTGTGTGGGCTTGGGCTTGTATGCGCATGTGGGTGTTACTGCAATCAACATTTTTTCATAATTAGGGGAGTGTGACGTGCCCAATATTCAAAAGGTACACATACCGACCTATTAAACACTGTCCACAAGCAATATGCACAACCGGACTTCGGTGGCAGTTTTGGCCGGAACCGGGGTTGTCGGTGGCAGTGTTGGTCGGTGACATGCGATGTCATTCTGTGAATGGCAAAGAGCCATATCAATGGGCTTTAGTCACGCCTATTAATGGGCTTTAGTCACGCCTATGAAATATGTGCTGATTTTGGGGCTGCACAGTTTTCTTTGGGGCTTCAAAATAATAAAACCATCCAAAGGATAGTTATAAGGGATGTCCAAAAAGGTATGAAAAGTCTAAGATACCCTTACAGATTAATCCACCCCAAATTTTAACTAATAACCCAAATTTTATAACCCTAATCCTAAAACAAAAACAAAAACTAAAACAAATCCTTCTTATCCTCTCCTCCCCCTTCTTACGGTTTCTTTTCTTTTCTCCTTTCTTCTTCTCCTCTTCAAAAACAGTTGCCTCTTTTACGTTCCTCGTCTCGATTCATCGCCGATACAAAAAATTCCTCGTATCGATTAAAATTGAAAATGGCGAGAACAAAATCGACAGTCAGAGACATTACAAATGATCCAGGGATAGCAAGAGCATACTTAAATTCACAATCCACAGCTGAAGAAGAAACTTTATTTGAAGAAGAACCCGACGCAGAAATCAATCCGTCTACTGATTTGGCCTGTAATCAGTCTACAGAAACCAATATGCGTCTCAGGTACTAATTCTGAACAAACCCATGTTTTGTATCATGTTTTCATTGTTTTTTAGGTTAGAATCATGGATTTGGGGTTTTTTTTTTTTCGCCTCAGTGATATTTACGGTTTGGTTTTCATATGAATCTCAAGGCGTAAACAAGTATTTACGCCTTGAGATTCTTCATCAATTTAGGCGTAAAATGTTTACGCCTTGCATTCTAGGCGTAAACTATGCCCTAGTTTTGGCCAAGTTAGGTTTACGCCTATAAAACCAAGGCGTAAAATTTTTTGAATGTGCTCACAAAAATCTACACCGTAAACTTCAAAACCAAACCGTAAACCATAAGTTTACGCCTATAAAACCAAGGCGTAAAAAAATTTGAATGTCCTTAAATTTTTTACCAAGTTAAATTTACGCCTTCGTATACCAGGGCGTAAAACATTGGTTCTTTTTAGTTTGGAATGTGCTCACAAATATCTACACCGTAAACATCAAAACCAAACCGTAAATTTTTTTTACGCCTTGTTTTGAATCCCTGAACCAAGGCGTAATTTTCTACTGTGTCTTTTTATTTTGCAACCAATTTTTACGCCTTGGTGAACTGGGGCGTAATTTACTCAACCAAGGCGTAAACTGTATAATTTAGGCGTAAACAATTCTGTCTCTCTTTTAGTTTAACTCAATGGTTGGTTGTTTATTTGTGTTGTTTGTGTATGTGTTTAGGGAACTCATTGACCGCCCTCCCCCACCACCAATTCGTGAAGATGAATCGAACCTTGCACTTGTGCTTTACCATGAACCTCCAGCACCAATTCGTGAGGATGATCCACGCGTGATTGAAACACGACGTCAAAGGGATGAACACATTGATCCCCCTCTTCCACGACCACAGCATTTGCGTGGGGAATATGCTCCTGGCCTGCGTAGGGATTATCGTGATTTTCTTCCTCAGCAAGTCGAAAGATTTGTCGATCATGATGAATGGCAAGCAAATGTACCTCGTAATCTTAAAAGAAAGAGGGTTGGTGAGGGTGTGGAAATTTTTCCTTGTGGTTGTACACTTTGCGTTGAAGTTGCACGTCTCCGTCCACTTGTTGAGGCCAATGGCGGACCGAGCTGGGAACTAATCCGCAGTCGAACAGGGTTTGGAACTGGTTTCACTGGTTGAGTTTTATTATGTGTTTTGGTATTGTGTGTTCTAGTTTATTTTATGTTATCGACATCTATGATGGTGAACTTCTGGTTATGAATGTATGGTTGACTTAAATCGTTGAATTTCTGGTTATGAATGTATGTTTGTTATGTTTGTTCATGTATTGATGCTTTTTGAGGCCGAATGTGACCTGCATATTGATTCCCAAACATAACAAATAACATAACCACATAACAAAGCATTGCATACATAGATTAAGAGTTTAAAGTTTGAAAACAAAAACAAAGGATTCATAATACTTCGAAGGTTTTGAGAAAATCCTTTAGCTCATGGTAATGTGCTTCGTACTCGAAATCCTTTCCTTTACTTTGTTTCCATACCTTCAAAGTCCTGGCATAAACTTCATCCTCCGTAACATCATTCCCAAGAAAATCTCGGGCCAATCTCCCCAAGTGCATAAAATCATGACCGTTTTGACGTATTTTCCACCATCGTTCTGAGAGGCCTCTTGCATCGCGCACATATTGAAAAAGGAGGGGTACCGAAATACTACCAACTTTTCGTTTTGGCTCGTGAGTCTTATGGTATAGAGTTTGGACGATCTCAAAAATCAATATCCAAACCTCTAACTGGAGTAGTCTCGACAGTTAGGTAATAACGTACTACTTGGTGCTTTAATTATAAATCAGAGTTATAATGCGGAAAGTAAAAGCACACAAGACACCAAACGTTTTTTAACGAGGAAACTGCCTTGCAG
>JAJJMA010321233.1:0-12061 GCA_023529015.1 Papaver nudicaule
TCGCTAGGTAATGTCTATATGGATTAAGCAGAAAAGCATGAGACAAACAGGATAACTCATATCTATAATCACTCAACCAATCAAATCAATTAACAGAAATCGTTCACACAGAGAACCAGAACGTATCAAATATTGTTCAGGCATACCTCTTGAGTTCTTAACGTACTTGATTGGTAAAAGAAGAAGAAAATAATAATATAGAAGTACGGTGCCGTCTACCATTTAAAGATGGAACCTCCTAAAAAAACTCAAACTATTGTGAGACAGTATTTATGTGTTGATTGAGATAGGAAAATTAAAAGAAATGAAATCAATGAAACTTAGCTTTGGGTGATTAGGTTTCGGAAAAATAAATCGGCCGCTGCTCCAGGGCTAGGGTTCGTGCATGATAACATAAAGAAGTAAAATAGATGGAGAAAGAGAAAATCTTATTGATAGATGTGTATAACATTACATAATCTTATTAATAGATGTGTATAACATTACATAGACTAGTTGTCCAGCCCGTGCGTTTGCACGGGCCTAAGTCCCTAAGCCTTCTAGCACACCGCGTTTCATACTAAAGTGGAATGTCCGAGTCCATACCTGAGTTTCGTTAATTACAATTTTTCCCATTTCATAAAAAAATGAATTGGTGAGAATCAATAAATCAGAGAGGATTTTCTTCAATTCTGCGATGAAATAGTTTGATTTTATCGATATTGATTTTGTAAGAACTTGTATCTCCAAATACGAATTGATTGCAGAAGAACTTTTGGCAATTTTCCATTAGCAGGGATTCTAATTAAAGGTAGAGTTTGCTTCTAATTTGATGTCTATTCATGATATATTCTGAAGTTAAAGTCTTGTCTGTGTTTGATTTGTTTTGTTTAATCAAAAGTATGTTAGGGTTTTATGCCTAATTTTGCTGTTAACCTAAGCTTCTTCTTTTATTTGGGTTCTCGACCCTAAAATTGCTCTCTAAAAGACTGAGTTTTTGTTAATCTTTGTATTGAAGAAGAAATTGGATAAATCCTGATGAAAGTCGTTTTAAAATTGATGCAATGTGATCAAATTGTGAATAAGATTAAATTTACGAATTGAGTCAAGATTACGACGAAATAAAGAACAAATTATGCTCAATTAAGCATGAATCTCAAAAAATAGTCTGCCCGAAGACGCAACTGCCAGCACAATCTTTCCCTGTGCCCGTAATCCTGTAATGATTGTCCTCCACATATATGTTTTCCCAGTACCTCAACTACCATACACAAAATATAGACCTCCTTGTTTTTTTCTGATTGATTTATTTACAGTTTCAAAAATCTCTCTCTGTGCAGAATTCATTCCTTGCTCTAGCTTCTTGTGTTGTCTCATAAGTTTATCTTTGTCGTAGTCAAGCTCCTCTTCCATCAATTTATTCCTTCTCCTGCTTCGTTTCATTGCTTTAGGATAAGGTATTGTGGGAAACTATGCAAGGGATCTACCGTTCCTCTTCATCAGCTCTTCAATATCTAACAAAGTCCTGTTTTTTATTGCATCTTCACTGAGCTCCAGATTGACATCCTTACGTCTTTTTCTCTCCCGATGTTGTATGTCTTCGCAGAGCCACATCCAGTTCTCTTCCCACAGTCTTTTTGGTTCGGTCACCTCACTAAACATCAGCAACATCACAAACAATTCACGGTGCATATTTCTCGTACTGTAAGTATACAGTTCCACTATTGCTTCATGCCATTCATTATCACTACTTAGTAATCCAAGAGCTATACATGTCTCTCTGTAAGTGGCATAAGTTGTTGTTCCAAATGTTCTTTAACTCCCGGTAACTGTGAGCACCTTTAACCACATTTAGTAAAATCCGAAGGAAATACCTTTCTCCTGAAGTGGGGTGAGCGTTGTACAACCTACCAACTGTGTTGCCCTTTTTTCTCTCACGCCATTCTTTAGTTTTCTTGTCCCATACAAAGCCAGTCGGAAATCTGCATATGTAAAATTCCTTGCTTTTCTGCTTGTTCTATTCGCCTCAAACCACATTAAAAATTTAGTTTTCTGTATACCGGGCCTCTGTAGTACTTCTTCAATATCATCGTCATCATTGAAAATTACTTGTTGATATCCTTCTAAATGATAAGGTAATCTCTCTACAGAAGGATCACGAAACTGTATATCGAAATCAAATATCCGCCAGCAAGACTCTGCTCCAGATAAGTAACGACATTCTAAGTAGTTATTTATCTCATCTACAATCCTTTCTTGTTTCTTTGAGTCTTCTGCATTGTCCGAACTCTTTTCAAGGATAACCGTTGCCATGTCCTTGCCTTTGTGAATGTATTTGAACAAATATTTTACTAATGCCCCTCTTGAATTGCAGACCTCAACATTTATGTGTGCGTCAAACATAACTATCAGGTCCCTATTGTACGGGACTACCCATGTATTGTCCAGGTCTTTACCATTTTTGCTAGCCACCCTTCTATTTTTGCGTCTTCTGTAGACCGGATATCCATACTTATCTACAACAATTTCCTTGCTGAATTCTATAGGGTAGTTATCTGTGCAGTCCCCATCTCTCATACATGGTGAAGATTTTCCCAAATTTTCGCACGGGCCATGAAGCATATGGCTTACAACTGCGCTATAGCCTTCTGGATCTTTTGTCTTATCTGGGAGCTCTGCAGATATTATGCGGCTGATCTCTGAAGGAGTTTCCTGCTTATACTCCTTCTCTAAAAACAGCAGGATGTGAGCATGTGGCAATCCTCTTTTCTGGAACTCAATAGTATAAATAGCTGCAATAGTAATGTCATGTTAGCAAATTCATCAATGCTCAATAGTTTAAATATTTAGAACTCAATGTCTATTATCTCAATAAATCCAATTGAGAAAATACCCTACCTCCTTTTACTTTCCCAAAGTGTTTTTTGGTCCGCAATACTTCCATCAAATGTTTAAGCTTCAGTCTAAAGACTCGAGCGATAATATCTGGCCTGTCCTCAGCTCGCTGGCCTGGAAATTGATCTAGTGCCCCAGTTATTTCCTTCCATTTTGGGTTGCAAGTGAAGGTAATGAATAGGTATGGCACGCCAATGCTTCGACATATTGCGATCGCGTTCTGATAATGCTGCATCATATAGCGTGGACCACCGGTGTGTTAGGATGGTAATACTATTCTCTTGCCTTTTTTAATTGAAGAATCTCCTTTTAGCAATGTATCAAGCAAACCTTTATGCAGATCTGCCCTTATCTTCTCCTGATTATCTCTAACCCATTTCATTCTGCACTCTTCGATACACGCATATGCATCAACACAATATTGTTGGAATAGCCTGCCTCCACAAAGTACGGTTTGTCCCTCACCGAGTCTATGTTGTATTTGATATGCATAGTATTCTCGCATTGTAACTTCTTGTCTCTTAAGAATTTTACCGTCTCCGTTCAGTTTTACATCTCTATACGGTATGCCTTTACCAAATTCATCCTCTCTGTATGGAAACAAAAGAGGAAACTGCATTGGAGTATAACATGGATGTATTTCAATAATCCTTTGTAAACCCTTTTTTCTATGCTCAACTATAATATCTCTACGGACCTTTTCATCTGTAGGGGTCTCAACTATTAGGGCGACAATCTCAGAACAGGTGGGAAGGCCATATTGTCTCATGTCCCTGCTTCGGTGACTTATAATCCGCATTCGTACCTCCTCGGCAGGTTTCTTCTTCATCTTCTCTCTAGCCATTCTGAATTTTTGTGCATAGACATTATTAAGATTCATCATTTTTATCAAACCTTCAATGATTTCCACATCTAGTTCGATTTCTTCGGAGGAGTGTCTGGCTTGTTTGACCTTTTTATGTCTCACCTTTTCCTGACTCCTCTTAGAAGGCACATTTTTCTTTGTTTTTTTACTGCCTGCGACCACAATCTTTTTGTTTATAGATAACACTTTTTTCTTAGTTTTATCTTTCTCTACGGTCTTCGGTGCATTAAAAAAGATATATCTTTTCTTAAGTGATATGATTTGATGTTGTTACGGGTACTTACAATTATAACTGATACCCCATATCAGGAGAGGGGGAATTGATAACTTTTAGAAACTTTCTTATCCCCCGTCTTCAATTCACCTGGAGTTTAATTTCCCACAAAAAACTAAATATCTGACACCCTCGTTCGCAACAAACAAATATAAGGGAAAAGTTCTTGTGACTATACAAAGCCAGTGTTTCCAAACTAAATAAACCCATCTGCAATTGTGGAATTATTAAAATGAAACAGACACCAATGTGCTTCCAATCCGAAGTTAGAGACATAATATTCAAAATACTAAGAGATTCGGATATTATCGTAGTAGAGGTGCACATTATATATAGAGCAATAGGGTGGTGTTAGCAACTACCTTCTATCTTTTATCTCATCAACCGCTCTCGGAATTCATAAAACCACATCAGCTGATGGACTTTAGGTCTGCATACACAAAGAAATAATCAGTCAACTATATATATATATATATATCAATAGGGTGGTGTTAGCAAAGCCTTTTGAACCTTTGCAACAGTTATGATACTTAGTCGCACCCAATTAGGAAATATTTCAGTCAACGAAAAAAAATCAGCGAACCTTGTGACAAAAGAGGAGGAGGTTAGTTTAGTCGTACCCTGCATACAAACCTTATATGGCAACTCCGTCTAGGCAACTCCAACATACAATACATACATGAGAAAATGTTCATGCACATCTATATGTTCCATAGCCCTTAACCTATCAAAGGATTGCAATTATGTGACATTAATCTACCTATGATGGACTTGGAGACATGGACTGACATGAGCCTAGAATTATCCTGTGATACTGAATGATTCTCCTTCTTCCGAAATGTAAGAAATCGAACTTAAAAAAGACTACTTAATGATAATAAACACAGTCTTCCCACACTAAGATGATTGCTGATACAATAACCGACATACCAATACCAATGACAGTAAGGTAAAAGAATTTGAAGATGAATAATATTTTTAAGACATGTTGTGGGAATGATATTTGCTTGTTAGTATC
Source organism: Papaver nudicaule (assembly GCA_023529015.1). NCBI lineage: Eukaryota > Viridiplantae > Streptophyta > Magnoliopsida > Ranunculales > Papaveraceae > Papaver > Papaver nudicaule. Next base: position 5,032 of record JAJJMA010321233.1, read on the forward strand.
TCAGTAGTACAACCTACAGAACCCACAGCAAAAAGACAATTGGTTGTATTTAACCGATATTGTGTTAGTATTTATACACCTAAAATTCCCGCTTCCAAGAGCAGTGTAGATTAGATGTATAAACACTAATCCAATTCGGTTAACAGCCTTTCCTTCCTCTACATCTTCTATATAGCATGACCTATGTAAGATCGTATTCAATTACCATCCAAAGAATCTTGTTATTTACCTGCAGTAGAAGCGGAAAAACGCAAGCATACAACATGGTTTTATACCACTCAGCTGAACTCTCTTGAAAAGATCATTAGAACCATCATACTACCATATGTATTTTTAATATGTATTATCATATTAACTCCAAGGGAGTTGTCGTCTAAAACACTTCTTTTCTTCAGGTGTATGATGCACTAATTATATATTCAACAATCTGATGGCACATATATATTTTGATATACTGACATAATGGTATTTCTTCACATTACTGATTACGCTAAATGATAATTAAAAACCTATCAAGCCAAGCTGACCTGCAAAATTTAACTGGTCTAGTGTTCAATGGTTTGGCAGAAGGTGTGACCATCAATTTGATTTATATAAATCATTAGATACTTTGTATGATTACGGATGAATTCTATTGAAACTGTTATCTCGGTTAGATCTAGTTTCTTTGCTGCGGTAGATGCCTTTGTCCCCTTTGAAGAACCTATGCAAGCCTGAGATGGTGCAGCGTAAGTTGTAATGGATAAAGAAAAGTCAGAATCTATCGGTACCTCATGTAATGTGTATCACAACAGGAAAGATATTTGTATCCGGCCAAATTCAGAACAAACCAATTTTCAGCATGAGTTGTATCGGACAACATACCTTAGATATAATCTCAAGTGAACACCACAACCAAGGAACCCGTCCTCTCACGCTAATTAAGCTTGCCATTCATTTTGTCAGATTGAGTCTGATGCACATTGTAGTGCAAGCCAAATGCTATTACTTGAATGCCAGCAAATACTAATAGTAAGTCAAACACTACCCCCATGTCTTCATACAGACCTGTAAAGTTAAGAGAGAAGAACATTAAGATTGGCATAGAGGAATACCAAGAAAACATAGAATTGTTACTGAAGTCTCAAATAAGCAAAAAATGGAAACTGAATAACATTCTCATTCTGCAAACACACGTCAAATACAAAAAAAAATACTGCACAATAAATTACCTTTCGTACATGGGAGAACATACAATACGACGCAATCTAAATAAGTTTCAAACATGTCAATTATGTCTCCCCTATTGTACCACATTGTCGTACTTGATCTCACTATAAGCATACATGTGAGACAATGCACAAATTCTTTTAGAAGGTGGCTTTGGAATCAATATGTGACAGAAAAAATTATATTAAGCGAGCTCCGAGGACTGGAAAGAGAGCTCCGAGGAGCAGAGCGCCGCTGCGCAGAGAATCCACTTTTATATGAAATTCTAATTTCATGTCTTGAATCTGATCATAAATTCAAACAAAAGGCCACATATCAATCTTAATAATTTATACAGTTTAAAAAGCTAACATGACTGAATGAATGCCTTTTATTGGAATTGAACGGTTAAATTATGTAGTAACCAAATTTTATTATTCTCAAATACATTTTCCACACCACAAACAAAGAAATTTCGAGATCTAATTAAGAATTTCTCGAATTATATCGGGAGCTACAAAATAAATTAGGTTTCATGAAAAAACTTACCTCAAGGACGAAGACCCATGGAATCATCAGGATTCTTCGTCTTTGTCGCAAAATTTAAACTCAAGGAAAAGTCCAAAAGATCCCCGGTGGAACGGGCGAAAAAACTATCCAGCGCACAATCCACCCCCGCCCAGTAGGGGCTCATTTGCCCTGTACGTCTTGTCCCTTACTTTTATATTGAGTGAATACCTAGTATATGACGGTTAACGTGATGGAGGAGTAAAGAAAGTTATATTAAATTGGGAAAACCATCAGACTAACAAACCAAGGCTTGGATTTTCACCTGTGGTGCCCGTGGTGGTATTAGATATGACCAGTGGTACTAACTCAGACCTATTTTGCTATAAAAATAGAAAGCAATAGATTAAGGATTCCACAGATAGAATGGTTGCTTCTGTTACCTTTGCCCTGGTTAAAAACCAATTGTGTTAGAAACAGAAATAAAAGCAGACAACGAAACTGTGCAAATGAACTAACCTCCCCGTATATTGATAGACAGTGACAATTTGTTTCAAAAAAGAAACCATTGTTCCTTGTTTTTTTTTGCTAGAGATGGTGATAAAAAGTTCCTTGTTTTGAACCCGACTCAATAATTTGCAGCAATATCCGTTAAAAAGTTGTTTCGCAACAATCAAAATCTATCACACCAAGGTTCGAAGGACAGCTTCATCTTCTTGTAGCTCCGGGAACTGGCAGCTCCGGCTCAACATTTTCAGTCAGTTTTGCACACCCGTGCAGGCATCTTTTCAAGCATGTTTCGTGCATTGTTCAAACTGTATAGCAATGAGTTTATTTGGTTTCATTACTAATCCCATCATGATCCATGATAACCAAGGCGGTGCTGGCAAGCTCCTCATTACTAATCCCATTATTATGCTATTTATAGCCATGAAAAAAACTTTTGCTACTCCATAAATTTCGTGTGGATATTGCTCGTAGACAAAGAATGCAGTAAATGCAAACACCAGTACTGCATTTGGAGTTATGAAAAGGTAAAGGTATGTGCATAATAAACTGTAAAAACATGAAGAAGATTGACAAATCAAGCCACTTAACTAAACTAAACACAGTTGAGATAGAAAGGGAAAGAAGTAGCTTCAAAATTGTAACCTGTGGTGTAAGAAACCCCTCGCAGACCAACCCTCGAACCATGATGCCCGACTAACTCCTTGTCTTGGTCTGTTTTCTCCGGGCCAGCGCATAATCTACACCGTCAAAAATAATTGAAACACAATCACCAAAAAATTAACAAAACCAATATCAAGATACAACAATAAATTCCAAAATAAACCCAACACCAACACTGCAGTTGATCAAGAACAACACGACATCAATCAATCAATATAAACCAAAGGTAAAGAAAGCCGTGGAGCTCAGTCGCAGCACCAGGAAATCTCCATAAACAAAAAGAAATACAAAGATATTGGAAACATACTTGATTCAATTATTAGGTTTGATAGATCGCACCTGCAAAATCAGAATACCATGATCCATAAAACAAAATTCACATGCAAAATCAAAATTCAATCCCCTATTCCATTAAACGAAAGAGGCAGTAAAACCAAAGAGATCGTACCTGCAAAATCAAAACATAATTAAACAAAAGAGAGTAAAGGAGCAAAATTCAGTTTAGGGTTCTGTTTGAACCGGAATCTAAGAGAAATCGAGAGATGAGAAGAGGGTTTGAAAGCTAACTGAATCCATAGCCTTCAAACCCGCACCTAGAAAATCAGAAAAACAACCTATATTAATAAAAGTGGGCAACAAATATGTGGCTCATCGATTGTAATCTTCGTTGATCTACCCCCACCTGAAAAATACCACTTGAAAAGATGATTAGATAAGAAAAGAAGTCGCGGAGAGCTCTGATTTTTTTTGAGGAATTGAGGAGAAGAAGAAGAGCTGCTGTGAACGTCGGTAAACCCTTTTCTCTTTTTTTTTTTTTTTGGGCATTTTAACATCTTTGTTTTTTCCGTTTGTGAAGTGCTGAGTTGGCTGGTCGTGGACCCTAAAACGCCGAATTCTGATTGGCTAAGAAATCCGTGGTGGGGCCTCGAGCTCTAATATTCGAGCTTTGTTCAACTTTCAACGTGGATGAGTTATTTGGTACTCCTATTATTGTTTTAATGTAGTCCTTTATATATATGTAAGGGGAAAACCCTAATACGATGGACCGCACATCCATGGGTCATAAACCCTACAACATAATCTTATATATTTTAAAGTATTATTAATCTATATATCACATGGGACCTATATAAAGCTTTGAAAATTATTAATTTATAAATTTATCGAATTATTAATTTAGTACATTTCGGGGCCGAAAGAATTTATTATTTTAGCGCGAGTATTAATCTATCGCGGATTATTTTATAGGGGTTATCATACTATGCGGTCAGTCTAGAAGCAGACACCCAATCCAAATACTCTCCTACGCGTCATATAATACTGGCTGTTTTAGGGGCCTGCAGAATTGTTAGAGAAGCCGGAAAACAATATTGCTATCCTAGGGGGTGTTATAAGGGGTGTCTAAAAACATTGAAAAGTCTAAATTACCCTATTGATTTTCGGTTGGATTAAACCCTAAAATCCAACCGAAATTTGCTTGCTTTCCAGATTTTCGTCTGGATGTTTACAGTTTTTGCATGCGTAATTTGCAGACGAAAACTAGTTTCTTAGATAGTATCACAATGATTGTAGCCGAAATTAATGTTAAATGTGAAAAATGCAGACGAAAATTGAGTACGTTAGATTTTGTTTTTTAGTCCACATATATCCAACCGAAACTGTTAATGGCAGCACTTTCGGCTGGGTTATAGTCCAAAATCCAGACGAAATTTGCCTTTACAAAAACTTTTGTTATAGAGAATTTTCGGCAGGAATCTCATAATTTAACAAACTTTTCGTCTGGATTTTAAAAAAAAATCGGCTGAATTTTGTACTTAGATCTAGACGAAAATTACTGTACGGCCAAGATTTCCCCAGATTTGAAAAATAAATTTCGGTTGGATTAAAAATTTCGGTTGGATTAATCTTAGTTTCATCTGGATGTTTACAATTAATCTTAGATTTTCGGTTGGATCTTCAAGGGGTAGTTTGGAATTAAAAAAATATGTTCGATAAGGGGTTTTGAAAAAAAGCTATTGGACAACCCTATTTTGTCTTATTATCCGGCTTCTCTAACAATTCTGCCGGCCCCTAAAACAGCCAGTCATATAATGCATATATGACACAACTTCATTTACCTTACAAAGCCACCAGTGAAGGCCTTCATATCATCCAACCATCCCCTTCCCATAGGATAGTTCCACCTTTAGGTTGTCTTATTATAACATGTCAGAATTTAACAGGTGAGGATTCTAATTCGCGATAATCCATAAACCTTTGGGACAGCGAAAGAGTATTCAGATGAACATGTAAAGCCTGGGTGTTGCTAGAAACCATGCAGTTCACTCATCAACAAGGATGGCAACAAGAGGTCTTTAAAACTGATAACTAAACTAGCTTCGAGTTTATTACAGGTATGTCTACTTACTCTCCTCTCCATGGCCAAGAATACCTTTGCTTGATCAATCTAGAATGTACTTCACTAAGTACCCAAGTTGGTCCTGTGTGTGTATTCCAGAGTGTGTAATAAAGCAGCTTGCAAAAAAAATTGAATCTAAACTGCTAGAACAAACACGGTGGGTTCATCCACCTGGCTTTCTATGTGATCACTTACTATGATGTACATTATCTGCAGTAATCAATGAGTGTTTTCTTTTGTCAGAATATAACAAAATAAACGAAGCACATGAAATTCAAGGGTATTCACTAGCCAAAATGGGTACAGCCTATGCTGGGCAGTTCAGGGTGAAGGGTGTAGCAATTCCACCTGCTACAGCATCAAACTTTGCACTTAAAATTGCACAAGGTGATGTTTCAAATAGTCACTTATGGTTCTGCTTCTTTTTCCCTTACTTTATGAAGATTGGGGGAACTACATAACCAGATGAATCTAAAATAGCAATACATGCAAAATAAGATCAAGTCACGATCTGATAACAAGATCAGATAAAATCAAGCAACAAGGTGTAAGAATAAGTAACATCACCATCCGGCAACATATCATCAAAGCTAAACTCCAAATCTCAATTTTTATTACTTGCTGTTTGAGTCTTACTTGCTCTACTCAAATAACATATATAAACTGATGACAAATACATTATATGAGATGAGATGACAGAAGAGGTAAACTCTCCCCTACACATCTATTCTGTACCTCAATGTTTGTTCTTTCGATCCTTAGAAGACATCAGGGTGGAAACGCCCAGAGATGGAGTTGTTTTGTGTAGCCTGTCTCAGATGCATTGTAAGTGCATAGTTGTTTACCTGACAAATACATGAAAACTATGAGATTTTCCATCCACGCAAATCTATCCGAGACAGCAGATACAGTTCAGATCATACATCATCAAGGTTTTCATATGTAATTATTTAAACAAGCTGGTTTTAGTTTTCAGTCTAGACTAAAAAATGCTTCAAGTTCGCAGGTTTTTAATGGTGACACTTACCCAGCCAACCCACCTTTGTAGTAGTATTTTGAATGCTGTCTTAAAGATATCTATCATGTATTAAGAATTTTTTATCTTTCTTAGATGATGGTTCGTAAAAATGTTAAAAATCTATGACCATCATTTTGTGTGTAGGGATACACATTGAACTAAATGTTAAAATAAAGAAGTAAGGCGTCTGGATGCAATAAGCTAGTCCCATTTATGCATAAAATCAAGCACCCATTAAAACGCATATTCTAGCACCACTCTATACACCTGCTTTGGTGGACCTCATGGAGACGATTGGAGCCCAAGGCTTTGTATCTCTGAGTTCGATAGAGATGAGCGGATTCAGGATTAAAGCATCTCCAAGAGACTCAATAGAGAGCCTAGCTATTCCAAAATTTAATATAGGCTTGATTTTCAAGAAACTTTCTACTATGCCCAACCTAGAAAAGTGCTGAATTTGCCTCTCCACATTCAGCTAGTCCAAATTCACTCTCTATTTGTCAAAAATAAAGTACTTTAAAAAGGAAAAAGAAAAAAGGGTTATTAAAATAAACGACTTCGTAAAGTTTATTCTAAATCCTAGTTTTCTAATTCAACTTCCATCAAAGATGCTCTCTTGGAAATGTTCTTACCATAATACTATGATGTTTTTGTGCATTTGAGCTCTACTCTACATGATGAGAAAATACATGAAGTCACAAGAGAGAGAGAGAGAGAGAGAGAGAGAGAGAGAGAGAGAGAGAGAGAGA
>JAJJMA010321245.1:0-17354 GCA_023529015.1 Papaver nudicaule
TTCAAACTCCCTTATTCAGAAAACATGAATGTTGAACACCCATGCACCTTTTGTGGTTTGAAAGGTCACTTCCAACATTTATGCAGCTTATTCAGGTTAAAACTCCAGGAACTGAAAGCTTTGCATAAAAATGCTCAGAAACTCTTCGTAGAGTTGAGAAAGCATGTGAGAAATCAAGAAACATCTCCTACTCGTGAATGTGCCTTAGGAGCTGTAGCTCTCAAGTCTACATCCCCTTTTCAATGGTTCCTTGATAGTGGGTGTAGTAGGCATATGACAGGAGATTTATCTTGGTTTGTGACCGTTTATGATTACGAAGGTGGTCCCGTAAACTTTGGAGATGGAAGATGTTGCTTCATCAGCAAGCGCGGAACTATCAAACTTCCAGGTATTCCCGAGATCCATGATGTTGTCTATGTTAAAGGCATGACAGCAAATCTTCTCTCTATTAGTCAAATATGCGACAAAGGCCACAAGGTTGTTTTCGAGGCAAAGAAATGCGCCATTGAAGATAAATCTGGCAATACCATTTTCCGTGGTATTCGTGGGTCGAACAACTGTTATCTACTTGATATCAAGTCCGATCTTTGTTGCAATCTGACTAAGGATGAATCTACCCATCTTTGGCATGAACGATTTGGTCATATCAATTATCGTTTATTGGGGAAGCTGATTAACAAGGAACTTGTTAGAGGTGTCCCCAAGGTACAAGCCAATGTAGAGGGTATATGTGGTGCCTGTCAAAAGGGTAAACAACTAAGAGTTCCACATAAAGTGTCTACCAGTATAGCAACCAAAGCTCCACTTGAATTAATTCATATGGATCTCTTTGGTCCTATCCAACAAGTCTCTGTTGGGGGGAATAAATATGCTCTGGTAATGGTCGATGACTACACTAGATTCACCTGGGTAGCATTTCTCAAGCACAAGAATGATACCCTAGAAGAGTTTAAGATAATTGTGAATAGAATCCAGAATGAGCAAGGTCGCACTGTTAAGAAAATCAGAAGCGACCGTGGCACAGAATTCAAAGATACTAAGGTATTCGAGTTCTGTGACTCACTGGGTATAATTCAACAATATTCAGCACCTATCACACCTCAGGCTAATGGCGTGGCTGAAAGAAAGAATAGAAATATTCAAGAAATGGCTCGGGTTATGCTTCATAACAGAGATTTACCCTTAAAGTTTTGGGGTGAAGCAGTGTTCACAGCATGCTATCTTATTAATCGTGTATATCTAAGGTCCTTCACCTTAAATACACCTTATGAGCTATGGTACGGTAAGAAACCTAACTTGGGTTATCTCCGTGTCTTTGGAAGCAGATGTTATATCCTTAAAGACAGAGAACAAAGAGGAAAATTTGACTCAAAAAGCGTTGAGGGAATTTTCTTAGGATATGCATCTGACAGTCGAGGGTTTCGAGTTTTTAACACAAGAACTCAAGTTATGATGGAATCAGCCAACGTTATCATTGATGACATAACTGGTTTTCGTCAGAATAACAGAGCCCCAGCAGAACTACCGCCGATTGAAACAGTAGAAAAAGAGCCTACGGTTCCCGAACCGGCCGCTATTGAAGTAGTTCCGACTGTGATCGATACAGAGGCAGACCACAATAAAGACGATGATGTAGAGGTTGAAGTTGAGCCGACTGCTCCTGAAATACCTCTATGGGTCCGTCGTAGTCATGTACCTGATGACATCATTGGAGAAACATTCACTACAAAAGTGATGACTAGGAAACAAGCACAAAATATCTGTCATTATGCTTGCTACCTGTCTAATGTTGAACCAAGGAATGTTGACGAAGCTCTACAAGACTCTGCGTGGATTAATGCTATGCAAGAGGAACTTAGTGAGTTCGAACGACAAAATGTTTGGACACTTGTTGATCGGCCACCAAACATTAATGTTGTAGGTACAAAATGGATCTTCAAGAACAAGTCTGACGAGTTTGGCACTGTTGTAAGAAACAAAGCTAGACTTGTAGCTCAAGGATTCTCCCAAATTGAAGGGATTGACTTTGACGAGACTTTTGCTCCTGTAGCAAGACTTGAATCCATAAGACTCTTACTTTCTCATGCATGTCATCTAAAGATAAAGCTTTATCAGATGGACATCAAGTCAGCATTTCTCAATGGTGATTTGAAGGAAGAGGTCTTTGTTGCTCAACCGAAAGGTTTTGAAAGCCCAACTCATCCAAACAAAGTGTATCGGCTAAACAAAGCACTCTATGGATTAAAACAAGCTCCTCGAGCTTGGTTTGAGAGGTTGACAGCCTCCTTGTTGGGAAAAGGATTTGTGAGGGGAGGTGCCGATAAAACCCTGTTCATAAAATGGTATGGTAAAGATAGTGTGATTGCTCAAATCTATGTTGATGACATAATTTTTGGCTCCACTTCTAAAAAACTTAGCAAGGAATTTCAAAGCTCATTGAGTGAAGAATTCCAAATGAGTAATGTAGGTGAACTAAAATTCTTTTTGGGAATACAAGTTCAACAACACGAAAGTGGAATCTACATATCTCAGCAGCAATATGCCAAGGATATGGTTGAAAATTTTGGTTTGACTGGTGCATCACCAAAACCAACACCTATGGCAACTACTTATAAAATCAGTAAAGATCTGCAAAGTGAGAAGGTCGATCAGAAACTTTACAGATCTATGATTGGAAGCCTTTTGTACCTAACAACAACAAGACCGATATTGCTTATAGTGTTGGGTGTTGTGCGAGATATCAAGCTGATCCCCGTGTATCACATCTCGATGCTGTTAAAAGGATTCTACGATATGTTAAAGGGACAGTAGGTTTTGGCCTTACGTATACCTTTGACACCAACACCAATCTTGCAGCATACTCTGATGCTGATTGGGCTGGTAATAGAGATGACAGAAAAAGCACTTCGGGAGGTTGCTTCTTCGTTGGGTTGAATCTTGTAGCATGGCACAGCAAGAAACAAAACTCACAGTCATTATCTACATGCGAAGCAGAATACATAGCAGCTGGCTCTTGCTGCACTCAGCTCCTATGGATGAAACAGATGCTCGCAGACTACGGTATCAAGGTGGGTACTATGAATATCTATTATGATAATACTAGTGCTATACGCATTACTGAAAATCCGGTGGAACATTCTAGGACCAAACACATTGATATCCGATATCACTTCATAAGAAATCTCTATGAAGATAAGATTTTTATACTTGAACATGTGTCATCAGAACGACAACTTGCTGATATACTCACAAAACCATTAGATACACGAACGTTTCAACACCTTCGACAATCTATTGGTGTCGTTTTTGTTCATTAGAAACAAGAGTATCTAGTTTGTTAGGCAGAGGCAAGCTAGGATTAAAGCTTTCTTTTTACAAGGGAGTAAAATATCTGCATATGTCTTTACTTGTAGAGACATTAGTTGTTCTTTATTGAATAACACCACACGGGGGAGAGTTCTTTTGAACTTGCGCTTAATAACAAATTTTTTTGGGGAGCGTGGATGTGGAATATTGGGAGAAAGTGTATCTTTATTTCTCCAAAAGGTGAGAACTCAGGAATCTTGTTGTTCAGATTACCTAAGTATACCATCTTTAACTTGATATGCGAGTTCTTGGCTTCACCTGTTCTTATAGGTGTATGAAACCCTAGTCTCAAACTACTTTGTCATATTTTTGTGACAAATAGGGGGAGAATACATATGGTTCTTGTTCTTGTGATTGTTTGCATTACCGTGCATAACCATAGGGGGAGAACATCATGTGCTTACTTGTTGTGCTTTTCACAAAGTATCAAGTAAGGGGGAGTAATTAAAGCTGAGATCATGCATGGTATCAAGAATGAGTAGAATCACTTTAGAAGTTTGATACACTAACTTCAAAGATTGCTCTGATTCTTACTCTTACGCACAAACAACATGTGGGATGAGCATACCAAACCCACGTAAGCTTAAGCGTACCTTTATGGTTGTTTGAGCTGGTTATGTTGTGACTGCTGACTACGGATTCATCAACAATAGTTTAACGAACACATCAAGACTCAAGGAGAAGTTGAAGAATTCAAGAAATCAAGAACTACATCTGGTTAGTACTTCATTGTATATTATTTGAATCCATATGTAAATTGATTTTGTCACTAAAATTAACAAAGGGGGAGATTGTTAGGGCATTGTCCGGTCAAACCCACTAGCGTTGGTATGTCAAGCTAGTTGTCAGTTTTAGGTGTCAAAAGTCAATTCTTGATTTAGCCTACTAGAGTTTAGATTTTGGAAATGGGATATAGACAAAGTAGTAGAGACCTTGAAGACGAAGACTGTGAAGACAAAGAAGACATCAATTATTCTTCATCGATAAAAGGTTAGTAGGAGTTATGACTTTATGGATTTTCTTCTATTTCTACTTCATCTATTCTTTCGAAATAGTCGACTACTTTAGTAGTGATAATAGTGATTGAGATTGTATTCTTGCGTAACATGGCCTTGTGTCATGACCAGTGTTTGATCCCACAAATACTGTGAGTCAAGAATGTATGAGACAGATTCGGTGCCATATGTCCATTACAATGGTTTGCTTGCAAACTGTTAATTGGATATGGATGAATCTAAAGGAGTGCTCTTGAGCAAAGAGTCCATGGATCACAGTTGAGGACGTTCTCACGTCTAAGTTCTGGCTCAGCCCAGTACTTCCAGCGGAATCCAGATTTGACGAAATCTGACAGGCGCACGGTTCACGAACCGGTTTGCGTACCAGACACTCGGAAATTCTCTGAGTTCGAGATGGATATTTTGTTCACGTACCAGTACGTGAACCTGACGGTAGCTGTCTTACTAGTGTCGGATTTAGTGAATATTCTCCTAGAATTTCACCCTGAGTCAAATTCCAAAACTCCTTTATCTCTTAGATGGACTTGTGTAAAACATAAAGACCTTTTGTGTTCCATCTAACGATCCTCAATGAGTCAATAAGATAAGATTATCTCTGGTCTGTTGGATTCTATCTTGAAGTATTTTAGAGCTAACAAAACACTTGGCAGATAATTCTAAAAAGAATTCCAATTGAGATTAATCTCTTATTACTTGGTTATCAAGTTTAGGGTTTCCCTGACTTGTGGGACAAGTAATTGATTGCTTTATTCCTAAGCAACCTATCTTATTGAGTACTATAAATAGAGGTGTCTACGGACAGATACCGCAAGCATCAAGCATACGTGAAGGTCCTTAGGGAAGATAACGTAAACTTTTTTCACTTCGGTGAATGCTTGTTGTGGTATAGTCATCCTCTATAGGTTGTAGCTCCTTTGGGAACTCCCTACGACTATAAAGACTTCCTTAGAGAGTTGGGAAGCACAGGTAGGAGATTGAAACCATCTTTGGTTGAAATCGGATTAACCTGTAACCTTGGTAACCTGATCACGTTCTTGTCTATTCTAAAGTCCGTCTCTTCTGATATACGGCTATTCAAGAACTGATACGTTACTCAACAAGGTTGGAAAGGTAGCAACGCACGGCTGCACTCGGTGTTGTAAGACCTAGTTAGCTCCGGTTATACAAGTTCCTTAAGTGGTGCTTCGTGTATAACTGAGGTAGATTCGGATTGGGCATTGCTTACTTGGTTTGCTTGTCAGCCCCGATTCAAGAAGTAGATTTCCGTATGACCTGGATTTAACAATCCGAAGGAAGTCATCTTGTGTATGGTAAACTGAAGAGGACAGTTACACCATACGTCAACAGTTTGGTTTAAACGCCAGTATTGCTGACACAAGCCTTTGACATCGGTCAAAGCAACTCCTAGGCCTGTAACGGACGTCAGCTAGGGGAATCAAGTGCGTGACGATCAGTGGGGATCCAGAGACGTAAGGAAGGCGACAGTAGCCAATTCGCTTGGAGGGCTTGAGTTGGTCTCTGCTACATCCCAGACCGAAGTCTTATAGTAGGCTAGTGTTTGTAGTCAGTTTGTACTGGGCGGTGTTCAAACTGGACGAGGTCCCGAGGTTTTTCTGCAAGGCAGTTTCCTCGTTAAAAAAACTTTTGGTGTCTTGTGTGCTTTTACTTTCCGCATTATAACTCTGATTTATAATTAAAGCACCAAGTAGTACGTTATTGCCTAACTGTCGAGTTGACTCCAAAGTATTCTTTGTCGAGGTCTTAACAACTCCAGTTAGAGGTTTGGATATTGATTTTTGAGATCGTCCAGACTTTAACCATAAGATTCACGAGCCAAAACAAAAAGTTGGTAGTATTTCAGTACCCCTCCTTTTTCACTCAGTATCTCATTGTTACCTAATAAAACCTGGACGCAATATTCTTTATCTTCTTCCTCGAAGAAGCTTCTGAAGCACATACATATGTACTACAGACATTACATACCCAAAAGTTTTAGCTATATATGTTTATATCTAGGAATTATCCTATTTTTTCCCCTCTGGTTGTCTATGAAGAAGCTATAGTTGGCTTGACTAGCTTGAGTTTTTCTTGTGTGACATGTTTATCTGTCTTCAGTGTAAAAAGGGACGATTAATTGAAGAAGAACCAACCACATAATTACAAGACAATGTTGACTATAATCTCATGGCTGCTTTTGGATGGAATCTTGGTTTTCTCATCAAACTTAATGTACTCCCTCCGTTTCAAAAAAAATAGGTCAGTTTGACTTTTTCCTACTTTTTCCTAAAATTTAGGGAACTTAATTGAACTTAAAATATTTGACTTAAACTTTTTTTTTTTGTTAACCCATGACACATGTCAACGATAAACCAATCATAAAAAAAAACTAGTTTAAGTCGAATGTTTTTAGTTCAATTGAGTTCCCTAAATATTACTCCCTCCGTTTCAAAAAGATAGGCACATTTGACTTTGACCAAAAATTAAAAAACTTAATAAAACCAATATTATAGTCATTTTTATTATTTTTTTTCTTATTAACCCATGATACTTGTTAACATAAACCAACCATTAAGAAAAAACAATAAAAAAAACTCTAATGGTTAGTTCATTATAAACCTTAATTTTCGAAAAAAAATCAAACGTGCCTATCTTTTTGAAACGGAGGGAGTAGGAAAAAGTAGAAAAAAGTCAAACTGGCCTATTTGTTTTTGAAACGGAGGGAGTATTTGATATCATCATTATTAGTACCGAGTACTTCTTCTACAATGTCTTCCGTACAATCATCATCACTTCTGACACCACCTAAAGAAGCGTACATATCTGATTCTACCGGTGGAGAAGCATACATCTGCAAATATTGCGTACAAAATAAAATGCATGACCGCAAGAGTGGCACAACAGCAACACCTAGCACCTACAACAAATTTCCTTCCATTCTTTTCCTTGTTTTTGGGTTTATGAACAAGATGTTTAAGGAGTTTAGTCGGCCATCTCTGGTCACAAATTAAATAAATATCAACTGATATGTTGGTATCCTTCCTATATACAATGATCAACTTCCTTTCCATTTTAATTTTATTTATTGACGATTCAAATTAAGTTAGCTTGGATTATCAATATTCAAAGAATAAATTCTCTTACGTGGAACTTAGTTCTGATTTGAAAAAAATGGTTGATTCCTTTAATGGCCTTGTTGTCTCATAGTATGAACATGGCATGTCTTTGATTGATATGTTGTCTTCAGTCAAATAGTTTGCTAGGTCTCATGTGTGTAATTATCAATGGTGTCATAATCTACCAGTTGTGATCGAGCTTCCCCTTTGTGAGTCTATACCTCAACTGTGTCTGTGTTGATTGAAGTTTCAGTTTGTTTTTTAAGAAAATATAGTGAGCCCATCTTCTTCATTTAACCTGCGGACTATATTCCAAAATTTTCAGTCCAATATTTTGAGGAAGATGCTGAATTGCTTACTAGAAGGTTTTACTTTGGAATCGTTATACATGAGAAGTTTCTTCGATGAAGAAGATAAAGAAAATTGCGTCCAGGTTTTATTAGGTAACAAAGAGATACTGAGCATATCTCTCCCACCAAACAAGGATATTTGATACGGTTACAATCGGCTTGGAGCCGAGCCATAAAGAAAATCATTTAATTTTGGTCATTTTATCAGGTCCATTGGATTGTTTACTATTCAACGAACCAGAAATGGCGTTGAAAATTATGGTAAAACCAATTATAACCCTACCGTAATAAAAAACATAAAACAATTGACTTGGAATACACATCAGCTTGCCACATAAGCATGGGCGGTAGTTAGGGCGCTCTGTGGGGGCGTCGAATAGCATTTTCGTATGCAATATTTTCTTCAAACTTACACGTGAGAGAACTTATACATTCCTAAACAAAATTTTCCATGTTCTCTTCTTCTTCGTATCTCTTCTCTGCCTCTCCATCTCACGGGTTTTCTTTTTTCGATCACAAGTTTTACTGTACAACAATCACAAGTTTCAAAGGTAAGGTTTTATTCCAAACTTGATTTATTGATTGTTTTTTTAACAATGATTTTATTCATTTTGTTGCCTTCATATTCTGATGTTGATGATCGTTTTTAAACTTTGATTTATTCATAGTCAATACTCCATAATCAAGGTTGTGATTTTATCAATATTCGTAAATCGTGAATCACTTCTTTAGGAAAATCAAGCTGATTTAGTGCCTACAGTTCCATCTACAATTAGCTTCATTTAAATTGGGTCAGTATCTTTATTGTAATTAGGTTATTCCTCTAATTCAATTTATTTTTACAATTCCTCTAATGTTTGTAAACATGGTGTTTTGTTCTAACTTCAATTGTGGAATGATTACAGTGTAAATTGACTCCTTCAGAAAAATTGGGTGAGTATTTTTATTCTGATTAAAAAAAAAAACTAAACTTAGCTGATAAGGTTGGTGGTACCAAGCAATTGAAGAAAAGTGTTAAGCGGCATATGCGCGGACATGGAAATGAGGGCTCATCGGAAAGGAAAAAGTGCAGCGTCAAGGGTTGTGATTGCACATTTGCAACGGTAAGTTACTAACATAAAAATGAAGGCTCAATCGGCAAGCCAAGTCTCTGTCATGAAAACTTGATTTTTAATGTGTATTCTCTTGCAGAAATCAAATCTTAATTAACATGTTTAAGTCTGTACATCTTGAGATTAGACCAAAATTGTGTAGGTTATACTGGTATTTATTTTAATAATTTTGTGAATGACTAGAGATTAGACCATTTGCCTGCCAGTTTCCTGGTTGTGGTCAGATTTTCTTTCAAGCACGTGAGTGATAACCATGATGAATATGGGCCATAATTTTGTCCATGTCAGTTTTGTGGACCATGGCATCACTGAATTGTTAAAGCTAACATGACAAATTGTTTAAATAACAGAAGAGAATGGAAGCTAACCGACATTTGGTAAGCAGTTTTGTCTTCTTTGTTTTTTATTCCTACAGAATGGTAAATAGAACTATGATACTTGTCTTCTTCACTTTCATAATATGCATCATTTAGGTATAAGGGAGGCACTTGGGCATGAGTCATAATATTGGATCATTTAGGTAAAGGTTTAGGTAGAAGGGAGGCACATGGGCATGAGTTTTTGAATTTAAGAAGAAATATGACACCAACCAAGATGGTATATACTCAGAGATAGAGTGATTAATTATACATAAATGGTAATGACCCTTCTTCACTGTTATTCAATCCCATATGATGCCAAAGTGGTATTCTAGAGCGAAGGATTATATTCAATACGTGTAAAATTGCAGGAACTGATTGGACACAAAAATGGAAAAGAACAAGCAAGTCTATATCCTGTAGTTATCCGGCCATCTAGCTAATCTTCAACTTGAAACTTTACTGCTTTGTATACAGTATAATTACGCAGTATTTTGTATATGTTCAATGTTATTCAGATTCAAGGCAATTGCAAAATTATTAGATAATTTACTTTACTTTTCATCTAATGATTAATGCAGCTAACCTGCTCTACTGTGTTTGTGTTTGTGTTTGTGCATGAACAATCTCACAGGATCACAACTACCTAAGTGATTTGCTTTCGATAATACCATCTGAAATTGCTGCAAAGTTTGCTCTCTCACAAAGTCTCCTCTTTAGGTTAGGTGTCATTCTCACAAAATTTGCTTAAATACCACTTTGTTGGAAGTAAGTTTGGGTCTATAAGATATCTACTTTTGAGCCATTATATTTTACCAAGTCTACCCTTATTGCTAGCAAATGCTGGAAATAACGATTTCCTGATTCTCAAAGTTCATATTGCATTAAGAAACTCATTTAGTTGCTGATGCCCTATGCAGGTTATGAATTTTTTTCTTTCTCCATCTCTCTTTATCGTAAGGTGCATCCAACCGTCTTTGTATAGCCGCTTGCAACAACCACAAGTGCATGAAACTGCATATATCTGAAGATGTGAGATTGCGTCCACTACAATAGAACTATGTGTTTCAGTTTTTTTCCTATCGCACCAGCGCACTTACTATTATTAACCTACACACAAATTAACTTCTTACCGGTCACCAATTTGCTTAAACTTCGTTAGTAATTCAGACCTTTTAGGATTGTTATATTTTCCATTTTTGTTGATAGGAAACAATTCCATTTAAGATTTAAAATATATTCAATGCGAAAGACTTAACCAACAGAGTAGTTGTGTAGATAGTTTCGCAGTATATGCATGGTTGTCATGCTTTTGGAGTCAATGAGCGTTGTCATATGTGTATTAAAGCTGACAAATGTATCTCTTTTTTATCCAGATATAATTATTCAACTGCCATCAGAAAGGCACGTTCTCCCAACTCTTCACATTCATAATTCTAAATCATTTACTTTTCTAGACATCTAAATGGCCGCTTACTTTGTGAAGTATACATTTGCTTGCGTTAGTGGTTTGATTTCTTGAGATATAGCAGTTCTTTAATTCTCATCAAGACAACCGAAAATGTATGAATATATTATATATGGCCCTGAGCCACACATCATTCGAATACTCTACGGTCATAGTACCATACATTATCCAGATTTGTAGTTCATTATAGAACTTTGATATATGACCATCAGTGTAAGTAAAACTTGGTTAGTTATGGTTTGATTCGAACATCATCTGTTCGTGTTTCTTATTAAAACACTTGGTGCAATTGAGGTTAATTATTCATCAAGGTAATTTGGATTGCGCGCTTATCATATTTTTTAGTCGCGGATCCAAACAAGTTGACTCTAATGTAATAAACACTTTAAAATATATGAGTTCCCATTTTCTGACCAAATTCTTAGATTTCAAAAAATAAATAAAAATAAAAATAATTTATCAGCCTTACATTTCCAATTATGATAAGGGCAATTTGAGTTATCTTCCTTCAAAATCTGCAACCTATTACTTTACGGCGTCTTGGTCTTTTTTGTTCTGATGCCACCATCATAAATTTTGTATTGAATACATAATATCAACATATTGGTCACTCCATGTTTTTGCGTTGAAAATGGGAGTAATTTCTAACTTTACCCCTATCTAATGAGTCTTTTGAGTCTTTTTTTCGTGGGTGCAGTGGCAAATGGGAGTAATTTCTAACTTTTCTGCGGTATATAGTGTAAGTTCATGTCCATCACCTTCAATGTTCATAATCATGGAATGGAATTGGTTTGAGTTTTGGTGATTATTGCTTAATTTTGTGGAAATGTTGTGTTTTTTAGGAGTTTAATTAGCAAAATTCTTAATTAATTGGTTTGATGGTTACACTGTTTTCTTGATATTTTTTATGCATATTTGCACTAGAGTCATCATACCGAGTCCCAATTACATGGGAAGTAATATTTGTTGTCTTAGCTCAAATGGAAGAGTACATGGTTTTCAACCATGCAGGTATGGGTTCGACTCCCACAGATGGCATTCTTATCCAAGTAGGTTAAAAGCTTGCATGCATCTGGTAGCAAAAATAGTGATTCCACTATTTAATGCTCACCACGTAGGCCTCCAGTAGAAAATAGGGAGATATTCCTTCAACCAATGTCAGCGTTATATTAGCATGTTGTAATGACCCGTAAGCAGATCAATGGGTATTGACTGGCCAAATGATAATTACGCCGCATATTAACTTAATTAATTGACTTGGAACAAATATAGGAATTAATAAAATAATAATTGGAGTATAATTCTAGTACCATTAGAGAGATCTCGAAAAGTTAGGCGAAATCGACTGTTAGAACGCGTTAATCGGGTGTCGGATGAGGAAAATACGACTCTCGGAAAATTGAGTTAAAGTAGACATCCCTTAATAAAGAGACACCCCTTAGTAATTTGGGTATGGTTGGTAATAGTAATCCCTGATTGGTGTATGGACGCTGTAAGTTTAAGTTTGAATTAGAAGTGGTATGAGTATCCCTTAGTAAATAAATGATTACCCCTTAGTACTCCATTAGAGATGGTAATAGTACACCATTATCCATAATTTAATAATTAGACTAGGGTACGACCCGTGCCTTGGGCACAGGCTTTTGGCGGTTTATATTTGATAATATCATTTGCTATTTTGTGGATAATTTTTTTGCTCTAGATCCAATGGCTCTAGCAATGCTAGATCAAAAATGTTTTAGCATTGCTAGAGCAAAATAATTGTATATTTTGTGCGGCTTATATTTGAGAATTGCAAAATGCGTGCCTAATAGAGACGTGTGTGTCTCATTTCTGTTACGCATCTGATCAAACTATATAGATTGTTCGATGCAATGGTCATGGGTACCATTTCTTACTAAACAAACACAGACTACTCTGCAATCTATTTAAAATAAGAAAAGACGCATCAAGGCTTCGCAAAGTAATTTGTAGATTTTCGAGGTAAAAACAAAAACATGAGCACAATCGTCATTTAGACAGGAAAAATTCAACTACAATATAAAATCAATAACATTATTTGCTTATGAAGAAACGAAAGATCAAGAAAATGATGGCAAATCTTCAAAGACGCATGATTGCATTTGATAACTCTCGTACTCTTTGCAGTTGAACAATCTTAATTATGTCCTTGAAGACGCGCCTGGTATTCCAAATGATTATATACAACAATATCACTTCAAAAATGCAAAGCAAATGGCTAAGGACTCACCCTGTTTTATTTTAAAGGAAGAAATGAGCAACTGTAATTGATAAGCTTAACCACAAATATTTATTTGTCAGTTAATTGCTTTCCAGTAAAGAGAGGGGTTGAGCTTGCCTTCATAATTTCTTTGATCCCACCAAATTGGGTTACTATGTATTCCATTTCGCCGCAAATTGGTTTATTCTGTGAAAACAACAAATATAACTAAAAAGATCAATGGCAGCTTGCTTGTCATCCATTTTTGTATCTTTCAAACGACCAAAAACTAAAGATAAATACTGAATACACCTTTTGGGGGTAAAGAAACTTCATCCACCCTCCCCAAAGAGAATCAAAGGAGGCGTGAGCATAACATGGGTGTATTGAACAAACATTTGTTACAAAGGTCTGCAAAAAAGTAAATTTTTAACAGATCAAATCTCGTTTTCTACATTGTAAAGGATCAGCATACGTCACTCCAGTTTCAGGAGAGGACATTTACACATTCAAGAATAGAATAACTCATTACACAAAGCTGATATAGATGTAAAAAAAAAAACAACACAACATAACATAATTCTCGGAGAAACGGTTGGATTATAAATCCAAAGCACAGTCAGTATTACATCATGTACTTTATTGATACACGTGAATCATATTGAGGTTCATTACTTCTCCAAAACGAACATTTTCAGTCTGGAACAATTGTACGTCTACACGGATTTGAAATAAGCAAACAACTAACATACCTATACTGCTCGATGCTCCGTCCAAAAAATTATGTTTTGTCAACAACAGTTAGGGCATTGTCCGGTCAAACCCACTGCCGTTGGTATGTCAAGCTAGTTGTCAGTTTTAGGTGTCAAAACACAATTCTTGATTTAGTCTACTATAGTTTAGATTTAGGAATTGGGATATAGACGAAGTAGCAGAGACCTTGAAGACGAAGACTGGTTTACAAAGAAGGCATCAAATATTCTTCATCGACAAAAGGTTAGTAGGAGTTATGACTTTATACGGAATTTCTTTTATTCTATTTATTTTACCTTTCGAAATAGTCAGATACTTTAGTATAGTTATAGCGATTGAGATTTGTACTCTTGTCTACATAACCATGAGTTATGTTAGTCTGTGTTCCCACCATACTAAGTTTACAAGGTGCATGAGATAGAGTCAATACATTTTCCGTAGCAATGGTTTGCTTGCAAATCACATGTAGG
The DNA here is from genome assembly GCA_023529015.1 of Papaver nudicaule. NCBI lineage: Eukaryota > Viridiplantae > Streptophyta > Magnoliopsida > Ranunculales > Papaveraceae > Papaver > Papaver nudicaule. The sequence goes on from JAJJMA010321245.1 coordinate 14,229, forward strand.
AATCTAGATGAATCTAAAGGAGTACTCTAGAGCAGAGTCCATGGATTATAGCTGAGGGCGTCTCACACGTCTAAGTACTGGCCCAGCCCAGAACTTCCAGCGGATCCAGTTTAAACCCTAATCTGACTAACGGCGGTTAACGAACCGGTTCGTGAACAGTGGCTCCGAAAATTTCTTCTGAGTCCCAAAACGTTGATCTGTACACGTACATGTACGTGAACCACAGATTCAATGCATTTAGCCTGAATTCAGACGGACGGTTCCCGAACCGTCCAAGTGAATATTCTGCGGGATTTTGACGTTGGTTAAACAACTAACTCCTTATCTCTTAATTAGACTTGGTTTATCACGAAATATCTTTTGTGGTTCATATAACGAATCTCAATGAATCTATAAGATAAAGGTGTTCTCTTGGTAATTGTATTTCTATCTTGAAGTGGTTAAGAGATAACAAACCACTTGGCAGATAAATGTTAAAAGAATTCCAATTGAGATTAAACTAGGGTTTCTTTGTGTGCAAGTCAAGTAACGAGCACGTTTTACACGGGCACTTGCTAACTTGTAGGTTAAGAAATCTGTTGCTTTATCTCAAAGCAACCTATCTTATTGAGAGCTATAAATATAGGAATAAAAAACGAAAACCACAAGTATCAAGCATACGTGAAGTTTCTTTGTGGAATTGATCGTAAACTCTTTGCACTTCGGTGTAAGCTTGTTGTGGTAGTCATCCTCTATTAGGTGGCAGTTCCTCTGTGGGATTTACCTAATGACTATAAAAACTTCTTTTGAGAGTTGGGAAGCACATGTAGGCGATAACGTACATTTGTGGTTGTTATCTAATTAACCTGTGACCTTGGTAACCTGGTCACGTTCTTGTCTATTCTACGGTCCTTCTCTTCTGCAATAAGGTCATTCAAGAACTGATACGTTACATACAAGGTTGAAGGAAGCAACGTACGACTGCACACAGTGTTGTAAGACCTAGTTAGCTCCGGTTGTGTAAGTTTCTTAAGTAATTCTTTTCACAGCTGAGGTAGAGACAAGTTGGGCATAGTTTACTTGGTTTACTTGTCAGGCCCCGCTTGTAAAGTAGATTTCGGTATGACCTGGAGCAATCCGAAGGAAGTCAACTTACGTATGTTAAACTGAAGAGGACAGTTCGAAACATACAGTTAGTAATTAAGGTTGCAAAGCCGGTATTGTTGACATAAGCCTTCAACAACGGTTAAAGCAAACTTTAGGCCTGTAAAGGACGTCTGCTAGGGGAATCAAGTGCGTAGGGTCTTGCGGGATCCAAGAGACGTAAGGAGTGCGACAGTAGCCAATTCGCTTGGAGGGCTGGAGTTGGTCTCTGCTACATCCCATACCGAAGTATTATAGTAGGCTAGCGTTTGTAGATAATTAGTAATGTGTGGTGTTCAAATTGGACGAGGTCCCGAAGTTTTTCTACAGGTCGTAATTCTTCGTTAAAAAAATCTCTGGTGTCTTGTGTGCTTTTAATTTCCGCATTATATCTCTGATTATATAATTAAAGCAAACACAAGAAGTACGTTATTCGTAACCGTCTAGTAAGTCCATAATACATCCAGGGGATTTGCTAAGACTTTACTTGAGTTGGACTGATCACTTGTGACCCTACTCCGGTTAACAGATTTGGATATTGATTTTTGAGATCGTCTATATCTTACAATAAGACTCACGAGCCCAAACGAAAAGTTGGTTGTATTTCGGTACCCCTGCTTTTCCAATTGGTATTTGAGTGGGTAAACACATTAAAGGCGTAACTGTCTGTGTTTATCGAGGCTTGTATATTATGGAACAAAGCGTAAGAGCTTGTAACGTACCAACAAAGTTTAATGACACCAATTAACTATGGTGGAAAACTGCTATGAGATCGTTTTTGCAAGACCGAGATTTCAAAACTTGGGTTTATGTCGACAAAGGATGCACACCACCAACTATCGAAGTTGGAGGTGAGTTTGTCCCTAAAGACATAGCGGAATATGATGAGGTGGAAACTCTAGCCGCTAAGCAAAACTATGATGGGCTTCACACTATCATTCATGCAGTAACACCTGATCTTTTCCATCACGTGGCCACATGTGAAACCTCGCAAGAGGCTTGGATTACATTAAGGACCTTATTCGAAGGGAATTTAGCAGAAAAAGAAGCTAGATGTAGATGGTGAAAAATGAGAGAGGGACAAGATTGTAAAAACACTCTCTAACCATGCCTAACCTAGAGGCAATCGCCTATTCAGGCACATCTCTATAGCTCAGAATGCAACCCATTCTACGAGTTGAATAAACTCTCTATGAGTTCTCTCTTATAACCCCCGGTGGAGAGGATAATATCATAGTGCAGTACTGATAATCTCACCAGCACATTAAACCCATTAATCTGCTTCATGTCGACATCGCTTCGAATTTCTCGGCATCAGAACCAGATCATTATATGGTACATGGTGAAGAGTTAACAGAGACGCATCCTCATGGATTTCCTCTTTATACGACTCAGCATTCGAGTCTTAATGAAAACCTCAGGAATATCGAAGTTCTAGGCCTGTCCAGAACTCCCTGAGAAGCACACAACAACCTAAACAGGCTTAAACAGACCTCATCCCAAACTCAGGATGGTCTAACATACCATGGATAAACACGACATGACTTCAAGTATGTTGTAGCGTAAGCACGCACACCATAACCAAGGCATAGCCAGTACGCACCAGCTGCAATAAAGTTGACCTCGGCCAGATGCCAAAGTCATAGCACCATATAGCATGGCACCATGAACCATGAGCCACCATGGGTTCACGAGAAAATAGCCTTGGCCAAAGGCCAAGGCCGTGGAGCCATAAATCATGGCGCCACAACAAGATGAGTTGGCCTTGGCCAAAAGCCAAGGCCGTGGCGCCATGAATCATGGCGCCACAACAAGATGAGTTGGCCTTGGCCAAAGGCCAAGGCCGTGGCGCCATGATAATAGGGTTAGCGCTAAACAAGCGCTTTGGAAGTTGGCCTTGGCCAAAGGCCAAGGCCGTAGCCCCTTGGGCTATGGCGCCACAAGCCAATGGCGCTACGAACTCCTGGCCTTGGCAAACAGCCAAGGCCACTCCTATACTCGTGT
>JAJJMA010321309.1:0-19914 GCA_023529015.1 Papaver nudicaule
AGCTTGTCGCTAGGCTTCCAACCTGATCCTTGTTAACTCAGTTTTTTATGATAAGTAAGACGTACAAAAATTAGTTAATCAAATTATGGATCACATTTGTTGTATAAATTGTTGATAAACAAGTTCCTTGGTGTCCCATGAGTAAGAAAGAAAGCGACACATCACATCATGGATTCAAGTATGTTATCTGATGGTGACCAATCTACTTACAGAATTTATGAAATTTGATTTCTTAATTTGATATTTTCATTTGATTGGCTAAATAATCATGTCATTGGGGCAGACTTTCGGCATTGGACATACTTTTTTCTACCATATTCGGTAGTTCATCAGCTACCGAGTAGTGTTAATACATATTCGGTAGCTCCATTAACACTACCCGGTAGCTGATGGAGCTACCGAATATGGTCTGCCCCAATGCCAAAAAGTCCGTCCCAACGACGCAAGGTTAAATAATTCACTGATAATTCGATTCTCATAAGTCAAAAATTTTTACCCAAAATTATATGATTTTCGAAATTAAATTATAAGATGATTCTTTTTTCTCTTTTTATCAATAGTAAGAAAATGATATATTTCATAAGACGGGATTAACATGCCATGTAAATACTGGTCAGAGAGTGTGCACCAAATTAGACTCATAACCAACAAACGCCTCAATTATCAGTGACCAAGTCAGATTCAGACGACGAGTCAGTCGCAAACAAACAAGGTGCTAGACATGAAACATGCCGACTGAATGGTCCTGTTGGTAAAAGGCTATACGAGCAACTGTTGACTGCGAATGCTCAGTTAGCAGACAAGGAAATCTAAACGTGGGGTATCAAATAGATCTTCCTATCATGCATGACCCATTAACATCACAACTTCACAACAAAATAGCTGATGTATATATGTTTAAATCCCTTTGAACAAAGTGATTATTCTCCTTGTATATATGAAGAGATTTTTAGCATTATAATTAAGTGGAGTTTGGAGAGGCTGAGGAATAACTACACTAACTAGGAGCAGTGGAGAATCAAATCAAATCGCAATTTGTGCGTAGTGCAAATCTTTGCTATACTAGGTATTGGAGAATCAAATGTCATAACGACTTGTACCCGCTCTATGCATAGTTTTGTTTGTAAGAGAATCTACAAATGCTTAATAAGGGGTCAATTTTGTAAAACAAATCAGATGAGTATGGGTCCACGGAAGCTTTTTATGTGTCTGGAAACTTTTGTCTAGATTTTGGACCATGCTTTTAGTCCCGTGTTAAGTGTGTTTGATGATGTAGTAACTAGACCAGAATAAATTCTGGCTACTCTAAATACTCCAATCGAATTATAGTACGAAGGTAATACCCATGTGTTTCGTCCATAACACGAGCCAGAGATAAGGGATTGACTCACTAAGGATGGTGAGATCTATTTTCTCCAATGGGGGCTAAGGTTGGATTTTTTCTTCTTTTTTTTTTCTATAAGAATTCGGTATATTTTATGCAATGGGGCTAAGGTTGGAATTTTTCTTTTTTTTCCTATAAGAATTTGGTACTGACGAGTTTTGAACTTAAACCACCGGTATCATCCCCAATTAAAGTGGACTTCGTTGCTGAAAATTCCAATTGGATCAGCTGTTCGGCTATGTTCAGAGAAACGGGGACCGACTTTAGATTATAAAAAGAGAACCGAATGCAATATTTCTAAAACTTTGAACTTTAGGCACCATGCACTAATTCTAACAATTCTACCATTTTACTAGAGAAACATCTTTGACATATGTTCCGTCCCCTTCCAAATCTGTATTATTTAGCTGAAATTATTGTTGTTTACATACTACTCTGGTAGTTACTATGCCCGACAGTGGTTCAAACTCTCTAATTGTAGCTGCATTATCACTTTGTATGCTCCACTGGGGGGCTAGTGGTTATATCAATTGGGGATACGAAAGCCACAAGTTTATAGTCAGTGAAGACTCACTTCAGTGGCCACTTCTAATTCGGTACATGCATGAATCACATTAAATTGCAAAAATCCATTTGCCAATTTATTGCCGTGCTGGGTCCTTGGGATGATTAGATATCCCCCAAAACAGCTCACAAGATTTAGGTAGGTCCAAGATTATTATCGTTTTTTCTTTCTTTCTAATAATGCACCTAAACCATGTGCTTGTATCTATCTAACGGTAAGCCTGTCCATACATTTCATTTTGGTATAAGCAACTGTTTTTGCATATGGCGGATCTTTCGATGTTTGTAAGATAATATTCTTCCCATTCAGGTAGTTCATTTTTCATTTTAGCCTACCGTTCCAGATTAATTGAGTTAGTTTTTTTTTTTTTTTTAAAATTTTAGCCTATTTTTTTAGGCTAAAATATTAAAAAAAAAAACTAACTCAATTAATCGGGGACGAAGGAGTATTGTTTTTCGGTTGTTAGATTGCCTATCTGCGTCAGCAATTGTTATATACGTTTCGTGTTTCCTTAGATTAATTTTTTTGTGTTGTCAATGATGCCATGTCTGCATAGGGGAGGGCAGCTTGGGGCAAGTGGGGTGCAACTCCCCCCCCCACTTGCCCAGAAATTTTAAGGGGTAATTTATTTATTTTTCTTGAAAACTCTTCTAATTTAGACCATTTATTGACATTTTGCCTCTATAAAGAATTTTGTGCGTGTTTTGCTCTATGTGATTCAAAATTCTGGCTTCGCCCCTGCTTGTGTGTACCCATATTGATGTGGTTTCTTTTAGGTGTTTGATTAGATATGGGCCTTAACCATCATAGAGAAATGAAATGAATATTATCACAAACTGGAATTATGGACACTGATTGATGATGTTATAGGGTACTTATTCAATTTGGTTGTTGTATGAGTATACCCACCATCTAACAAGGTCTTATGAGTATACCCACCATCTAACAATGGTATCCACATTGGTATCCACAATGGTATCCACAGTGGTATTCACAATGGAATTGTGAGGGAACCTCTTGGGGTGGTAATTATCTTGTGAGAGGTTCTTGATGAGTCTAGGATTTCTTCTTGAGCGGTAAGTAAACACAACGGAGTTGTGGGTTTCAAGAGAGAAAGGTGAGGCTATCATGAATATTGTCTCCATGTATCTAGCGTAAGGTTACGACAAGAAGAGTGCGGATTGTATTCTTGAAGGGTTGTAAGTAGTCACGACAATTGGGTTGTGATGCTAGGATAGCTAGCAAGATAATTGTGTAGCCAAGGTTGTCATCTAGTCATGAGTTGTAATGCTAGAGAGACAAGGGTGGATAATATACCGTAAGGTGTTCTTGTAATTGTTCTTCAGATTTCCATAGTGAAAGGTTCATCATCGTCAAGTGGAGTAGGCATTGTCGAACCACTATAAATCTCTGGGTTGTGGTTTGATTCTTCTTTGGTTATTGTGTGTGCTTGCTTTATACTTGTGTGTGTGTGCACTCGTGTGTGTCTAGAGCTATACAAGACTGGTATTAATTGCTACAATTGGTATCAGAGCCTTGTTCTGTTAACTCTGAGATCAAAGGAAGTGATGTGAGAGATGGGAGAAGGGGATGCTAATATTCCGTTGAAGCCAGCAAAGGTACCAACACCAAAATATGCAACTATTAGGGTTGATGTGGATAAGTTTAATGGAAGAACAGATTTTGGTCTTTGGCAAGTGCAAATAAAAGATGCGTTGATCCAGTAAGGTTTACATAAAGCTTTAAAGGATGTTAGGCCAAAGGATATGGATGATGATGAATGACAAGAATATGATTTGCAGGCTTGTGCTGCAATTCGTTCGTGTTTGTCCAAGGAGGTCACGTACAATGTTATGTCCGAGAAGTCTGCAAAGTCTTTGTGGACGAAGTTGGAGAGTTTGTACATGACCAAGTCTCTTACGAGTAGGCTGTTTCGAAAGAAACAGATGTATCATTTTCGATTCAAGGAAGGTACGTCTATTAACGAACATATCAACAACTTTAATAAGTTGATGACTGATTTAACCAATGTAGGAGAAGTTGTTAAAGATGAAGACCAAGCTATGACACTACTGTGTTCGTTTCCTGATACATATGATACATTTATTCAAAGTACATTGGCATCGAAAGATACTATCAAGTTAGACGACGTAATTGCTGTCTCATTAAGTGATGAGTTTCGTAAGAAGGATGCTATAGAAAGTGATCAAGCGGTTGGAATGTATGTGAACAATGGGAAGAAACCTGGTTCTAAGAAAACCAAGTATAAGGGAAAAACCATAGGGAAGTCTGATTGTCATTGGTGTCACAAACCTGGACACTGGAAGAAAGATTGTCCAAAGCTTAAGGCTAAGGAGAATCGTGATTCAAGTTCGCAAGCAGCAATAGTTGAAGATAGTTCTGATACTGGAGATGTGCCAACAGTCACATGTAGTGATCATCGTGACGTGTGGATATTTGATTCAGCTTGTTCATATCATATGAGTCCTCACATGGACTTGTTTACTTCTAATGAATCTATAGGAGGTGGTACTGTGCTACTAGGTAGTAATTACGCTTGTGGTGTAGTTGGGATAGGAACAATACGAATAAAGAATCAAGAAGGAAAGGTACATACCTTGTCTGAGGTAAGGCATATTCCAGAGTTGAAGAAGAATTTGATATCGTTGGGTACTTTGGAATCCAAAGGTTACAAGATTGTAATGGAAGGTGGATTCACAAAGGTGATGAAGTCAGACTCAAAGTTGGTGATTCAAGCTAAGAGACAAAGAAATTTGTATCTCTTGTGTGGTGATACAGTGGTGGGTGGAGCTTATGCAGGAATTGAGAATGATGGAGACTCTAGTATTTCAAGACTCTGGCACATGCGACTGGGGCATATCAGTGCGAAAGGACTAGAGGTATTGTGCAAGCAAGGTGTGCTTGACAAGTTGAAGAAAGCCAAACTTGAGTTCTGTGAACATTGTGTTTATGAAAAGCATCATAGGGTGAAGTTTGGTAAGGCAATCCATTGTACTAAAGGTATACTGGAATATGTTCATACTGATGTATGGGGCCCTTCTAGGGAGATAACCAAAGGAGGAAGGAGGTACTTTGTCACTTTTATCGATGATTTCTCAAGGAGAGTGTGGTTGTATGCTATGAAGACGAAGGATGAAGTTATCGAGAAGTTTAAGGTGTGGAAGACTATGATAAAGACCCAGACTGGCAAAAAGGTAAAGCGACTTAGGTCGGATAATGGTGGGGAATACAAGAACGACCCATTGAAGGAGTATTGTCAGAGTGCAGGCATAGTCAGACACTGGACAGTGAGAAGAACACCTCAACAAAATGGGGTAGCGGAGCGTATGAATCGTACCCTTATGGAGAGAGCACGGTGCATGTTATCCAATGCTAAGTTGGGTAAAGAAGTTTGGGCTGAGGCAGTAAGTACGGCGTGCTATCTAATTAATAGATCACCATCGACTGTTATTGAGTTAAAGAGACCTATTGAGGTGTGGACTGGCAAACCTGCTAACTATGATTCTATTAAGGTTTTTGGTTGTCCAGCTTACTATCACGTCAGAGAGAGTAAGTTAGATCCAAGAGCAAAGAAGGCAATTTTCATTGGTGTTGCTGAAGGAGTCAAGGGATACAAGTTGTGGTGTGAAGAAACCCACAAGGTTGTTATTAGCAGAGATGTTACGTTTGATGAGACGTCTTTGTTACACCCTAACAAAAAGAATGTAACTCAGGTGGAGATAGAGAGTGGTGTGGCTGTGGAGGAAAGAGAAATTCCTAAACATGATTCTGTATTTGAAGAAGATATAGATGAGGTAGAGATTCAAGATGAAGAATCTCAGCAACAACAAGAAGAAGATTCCTTAGTGAACGATAAAGATTCACGAAACAGGAGACCACCTATTTGGATGAAAGATTATCATACAACATTTGTATTTATGGTTAGTGGTGATGAACCTAGCACTTTTCAAGAGGCGATGAAAGATTCCAACTTTGTAAAGTGGCAAGGAGCTACAGATGATGAGATTGATTCTCTACATAAGAATGATACTTGGGAACTAGTTAGGTTGCCTGAGGGTAGCAAAGCCATTGGTTGTAAATGGGTATTTGTGAAGAAGGAAGCAACTCCTGGTACAAATAGCATACGGTTTAAGGCGTGTTTGGTAGCTAAAGGTTATGCACAAAGGGAAGGTGTTGATTACAGAGAAATTAACTCTCCGGTTGTGAGGCACACTTTGATCCGTACCTTGTTAGCTATAGTAGGATCCTATGACTTAGAGTTAGAGAAAATTGATGTCAAGACATCGTTCTTACATATGGTACCTTGGAGGAGGACATTTATATGTCACAGCCCGAAGGTTATGTTGTTGCAGGTAAAGAAGATTATGTATGCAAATTAAAGAAATCATTGTATGGGCTTAAGCAATCACCCAGACAATGGTATAAGAGATTTGATACATTCATGAAGAGGCAAGGGTTTACACACAGTCTTCATGATAGTTGTGTGTACACAAAGAAGCTTCATGATGATTCCTTAATATTTCTACTTTTATACGTGGATGATATGCTCATTGCTGCGAAAAGCATGGTGTATATAGATAAGTTGAAGGCTCAACTTAGTATGGAGTTTGAGATGAAGGATTTGGGGGCAGCTAAGAAGATACTTGGAATGGAAATTCAAAGAGACAGAAAGATGGGTAGATTGTGTCTCACACAGAGACAATATCTGGAGAAGATTGTGGAGAGGTTTGGAATGCAAGATTCAAAGCCCATGAGTCTACCATTAGGTCATTTGAAGTTTTCCATGAAGATGAAACCAAGTACTGAAGCTGATGAGGAGTACATGGCTCGTGTTCCATATGCGAGTGCAGTTGGTAGCTTGATGTATGCAATGGTTTGTACTCGACCAGACATTGCACAAACTATTGGAGTTGTCAGTAGATTTATGGCAAATCCAGGGAAACAACATTGGCAAGCTGTGAAGGGGATACTTCGGTATCTAAAGGGCACGCTAGATGTTGGGTTAGTTTATCAACAAGAAGTTGGTAAAGAACCACAAGTAAGTGGGTATGTGGATTCGAATTATGCGGGTGATGTAGATTGATTAAGATCAACAACATGATATGTGTTTACGTTGGCTGGTGGTCCAATAACCTATAGGTCGTCATTGCAAGCAGTTGTAGCTCAATCAACAACAGAGGCTGAGCTAATTGCAGTACATGAGGCCATGAAGGAAGCTACTTGGCTTAAAGGCTTGATTGGAGTTTTTGGAGTCAAATAAGAATGCACAGATGTGTATAGTGATAGTCAGAGTGCTATAGACTTGATGAAGCATGAAGACTTTCATGGAAGAGCAAGGCACATCAATGTGAGGTATCATTTTGCCCGAGATACCGTAGAGGGTGGAGAGTTTTCAGTACTGGAGATTCACACAAAGGATAATCCTTCAGACATTCTTACGAAGGTAGTACTGGTTAGTAAGTTCAAACATTGTTTGAACTTAATCAACACTATACCAGTGTAGGCACCGAAAGGTGCAATGTAGTGACGATGAAGTACGTGAAGTGAAGAACAATGTGGTGAGTGAAAGATAGTCAACAAAGGTGGAGAATTGTAATATTTGTTGATTAGTTTTTCACTAATACAAGGAAGCTTGCAAGAGTCCTATTCTAGGTAACCAAGTAAACCGACTTGGGTTAGAATAAGGAAATTCTGAAGTTAGGAAACCGTCTAGGATCTGGACATCGAGTATTACTTGACATCCAAGTATTGAAGGTTATAAATAGGTGGTAGTCTATTGAGTCTAATACACAAGCATAGAGGTAGAGAGACATAAGGGTTTTCTTCTAGTCGTAAGGTTACACAACGTTGAGACTTGTTCTTGTAAGGGTTGTGAGACAAGAGAAAACAACAAGGGACTAAACCGTGTGGTTCTTGTAATTGTTCTTCAGATTTCCATAGTGAAAGGTTCATCATCGTCAAGTGGAGTAGGCATTGCCGAACCACTACAAATCTCTTGGCTGTGGTTTGCTTCTTCTTTATTCTTCTTTGGTTATTGTGTGTGCTTGCTTTACACTCGTCTGTGTGTGCACTCGTGTGTGTCTAGACCTATACATGACTGGTATTGATTGCTACAGTCAGATTGCCTATTTGCGTCAGCAATTGTTATATACGTTTCGTGTTTCCTTGAAAACTCCCCCCACTTGCCCAGAAATTTTAAGGGGTAATTTATTTATTTTTCTTGAAAACTCCTCTAATTTAGACCATTTATTGACATTTTACCCCTATAAAGAATTTTGTGTGTGTTTTGCTCTCTGTGATTCAAATTCTGGCTTCGCCCCTGCTTATGTGTACCCATATTGATGTAGTTTGTTTTAGGTGTTTGATTAGATAGGGGCCTTAACCATCATAGAGAAATGAAACGAATATTATCACAAAATGGAATTATCGACACTGATTGATGATGTTAAAGGGTACTTATTCAATTGGCTGTTGTATGAGTTTACCCACCATCTAACAAGGTCTTATCGAGCCAAAAGTTCGATTTTCTTAACTCCATATGCAACCATCAATTTGGTCAGTTCCACCTAATATAATCTCTAGTTTCAACCATGCAAATTGCAATGGACTAATGATAAGATGTCATATACGAACAACAAGCAGAATAGGATTTAGGTCGATCCAATATGAAGTGTGTGTATTGCATGAGATGACATTTAAAGCATTTGGTATCAACCACATGGGATTGCTTAATTATGTTTTCATTTTTCTAAAGTTTGGATACCATTTGGATTTTCATTAATTGATTTTCGATAAAACGCGTTACACACAATCTTTGACAATGAAAAAAAAAAAGAAGATCCGAATTCAAATTTCGTTATTATAGTCATAGTAAAAAATGCTAATCAAATATATAAGTTGGAAACAAAAATATTTAACTGAACGAATTCAACACTCACTTTACCATTCTCTTTGACACTCAAGTCAAGGATACATGTCACAAAGTTATTGGTTCATTGCATTCAGGCAGGATCATGTCGCATAGAAACGAGTTCCATACATCCAAAATGAGGGGTTTGGATGGCGTGAGTTCTAACCAGAGTGCTAAAGTCGAGTGTCAGATAGTGAAAGAAAAGTGAGAATGCTTTGGGCTTTTCCCCTTGAATGTACAAGGATGATCTAATGTCTTGGAATCATATCTCTTCGTCTTTGCCAAGGAACGCAAATACAGTACTTCCAAATTTTTTAACCGTCAAAATCTATACCTTTTCCTTAGTGCCACAGATTACCTGCTCTCCTTTCCAACTTATAAATACATTCTTAACAATGTACTAAATCTGTTTTTTGTTCATCCCAGTGGATTAGGTACATATGGACTAATTTGGTATTATAAGGTTAAAACATAAATATGTGATAAGATTTACAATTAGATGTTGGAACTTGCAAGGACTTGAGGTGTTTTGGGACCAAACAAAACTGTGGCAAAAGGTGATGTAAACAACAGCTTTAACTTTGATAGGTGGTGATTAAAGTTTTGGAAAAAAGATAAGTGAGGAAGCCAACGGAATCATGCATGCATGATCTCCTATGTAGTGCAGTTGGTTGGTGTAGTGGACCAATATTTTTTTGGTACATGATGATTTTTACTTTCCCCAAAGTTGAAACCATTAGACATGAGGATGAGATCCATGTTAGTACTCCATAATACTTTTGGAAGCTACAAAGCATATCATTTGTTTGGGTTTGTAAGAACAAGATACTAAACCCAATATATTTGGCTCTTCTCCATGCTCAAACAATAGAGACAAGTAGAAGATTCTAAACCCAATATAATTGGCTCTTCTCCATGCTCAAACAATAGAGACAAGTAGATGATTCTAAACCCAATATAGTTTGTAGATGTTATTGTAGTACAGTGGTAAAATTGTTGGATGATGATGTCGGCGATCTAATTTCAAAACTCGTCTCGATCGGGATAGAAGAGATGTTTCTTTCTTTCATTTCCTTACTACCTGGGCTTGTAAATAATGAGCTTCGGTTAGGGGTGTAAATAATACCCGAAAAAACGTTGCCCGGTCTGGCCTGCCTGTGCCCGCCTGAACCCATAAGAGCCCAAAGCCTGTCACGGTCCGTTGCGGGCCACCCGGCCTGGCCTGGTTAATTTTTAAGGCCGGACTCGGGCTTTGTTCAAAATTTAATTACCCGGTCTGGTACCTGCCCAAACTACCCAGCCTGGTACCCATTTGTACTATTCGCCCCAAAAGTCTTTTTAAATATCTAATAAAATGAAATATGATTACTTTTATTAATATTAAATATCTCGAGAATATATATGATTGTATATTTCTTTATTTGGAAGATATTTTTTACTTTAATTAATTAATTATATTCGGTATAAATCAAAATAATATCTCATCATAATGTTAAGATTTAAATATAAAATAATATATCATTCACAATATGTGAAGTTTGGAAAGAAAAATATATGATATGGAAGAAAATAAGTTTTGAATTTGAAATTAAATACTTTTTATGGAAAATATCTATAAATATATTAGCCTGCCCGACCCGGCCTCGTCTGCCCGTATAAAAAAACGGGCTTCGGGCGGGCTTTGGGTATCAAATTATATGTTTGTGCCCGGCCTGGCCGGCCTGATATAATTTATGGGCACTAAAATGCTAAGCCTGGAGTTTAAGGGCCGGGCTGCCCGGCCTGCCCGAGTTTACACCCCTAGCTTCGGTACAACCTTTAATATAACCTTTTATATTCAAAACAAAAAAAAAGGCAAGGTGACTTTCTTTGCGTAGCTACCTGGGCTTGAAGGTAATGGGCCTCAAAAAAGTGAAGGTAAAGTTCAGTTTCCAGGCCGGAAACACCAGGTTACCGCGTCCGTTGTGGAGATGCATGCTGCTCAAGTATAGTATTGCAATCTTCTAATTGCATCAACGGTAGACTACACAGCACTTCAATTAGTACAAAGGGTGTTCATGGTTGGTTACTTTCATCTCCCTTGAAATTGTTGGGCTTCATATAGATAGACATACTGATCCAAGAAGAAGCATGCAGCTTTTATCATTTTCTCATGCAGAGTCGCATCCTTATCACCACCTTCTGTCCTAATGAGTTTTCTAGTTGTCTTCTAGTTTTAGGGGTGAGCAAAAGACCCAAAAACCGCCGGCCCAATCCGGCCCAACGGTTTTTTTGCGGATTGGGTGTCCAATCCGCCAAAAGATGGGCCGGACGTGAATGATGTTTCTAGAAATCACTAAATATAGGGTCGGTTGCGGTTGGAGTGGTCAAAGTCCATGGACATCCGCACCCAGTAGGGTTAAGGTTATTTAGGGAAATTTAATAAAAACTCAGGGATTATTAGATATACTATGTCAGTGATTAATTTATTTATTTGTCCTCATTCTCTGGATTGCAAACGCGTTGAAAGTGCTCAAGGATGAAGAAGAAGTAATCACTTTGAATTGACTTTTTTTTTTTTTTTGGGATATATACGGCACATAGTACTAACAATAGGCTTTAGACTTCTAAAACTTTTGCACATTTAGATTGGGTAGTTGTAAAACATGTTTTTTGGAGTTGTTGTTTATGTTTCATTGTCACTTTTTTGTATATGAAGTTGTAATGTTGTACAAGAATTTGGGATACCTTATTATATATGTATGTAGGTTGTTTCGGCAGTTTACATGTTTTGTACAATGCTATCTTCTTATAATAATTTTAACTTTGTAAGAATCAGTGGATCATCCGCACCCAATCCATCATCCGGCGGATTTGCATCCAACGGATGCGCGGATGCGCGGATTGGGTGCGGATGTGGAATCCAAAATCCGCCAAATATTGGGTGCGGGCCGGATGCGGCAAAAATCGGCCCAATCCGGTCCATGCTCACCCCTATCTAGTTTAAAAAGCATCTAAACAAAACTCTGCATTGACTTGTCAGTAATCATCTATATGAATATTCCAAAGAAGCCCAAAAATGCCAAACTTAGGAGATATATTTTTCTCGTTTTCAAACATCATGCTGGTCTGAGTCGTTTGACACCTTAATTTTGTATCAAGAACTATTGAGCATGGCAGGCAATGAGGGAAATACAAATCTAATCACTAGTTTTCGGTTTACTGAAAATGGCGTCGAAATTTTCAGATATCTGATTCTGAACTTCCTTGCTCCCGGGGGATCAACCCTCTGAAACAAATGGCATATGTCCAGTTGCAAATTTTCTCTGCTGTATCTGTATGTACCAAAAAACAAACAAGATCATATGCAATAGAAAATACTAGTACATTAAACTTTCACATTAAATGGGCGATGGAGAACCAACCTAAGTTAAGCCCACAAGCACCATTATATTTGAGCCAAGCCCAAGTTTTATTCTGGTTACTTACAGAGGGTAGTCAAACGTAACTTAGATAGATTTCTAGGGAATTTCCAATTCTATTGTTATTCAATAATGATTTTAAGACAGTCTCCTAAAATCTCTTGTTATTGGATAGAGATTTTTTTTAAGTCATTTAAATTCTCTAGAAATACATGTTATTGAATTGGAACTCTTTGGGAGTCACTCAAACACCCTTGTTATTGGATTTAGACTTCGAAATCATTGATTTGTTGGTTTTAGAGATTTTGAGAGACTTTTTTTAGAAAAATAGGCATGGAAGAAATCTCTCCTACATAGGTGAGATTTTGGAAGACTTGCATTTTATGTTTGTGGAGATGAAAAATGGTGGCAAACAATTGTGATTTCATGATTGCATGATTATACTCATGGTGGCACGAGAAAGGTAAGAGAATATTTTTAAGAGATATTCTACAAACAAGATAGTGTTAAGAGAATAATTTTTGTTAAGAAATTCGGATATGCAATATTTGATGCCAATACACACGATTATTAATGCAATATTTGAGTATGATATTCAAGATTTTAGTTACTGCACATAGGTTTTTTTTTTTATATACATATAATGCTACAATCTACCTTATACAGGAGTGTAAAAATTCTCATAAAAATCTTTCACTAGGAATTTTTATTTTCCATTCATACGTCGTGGCGCTTTTATTTATTGTGACGTGCAAAAAAATGGTAGATGATATGAATTTTTGATTAGTTGTTCATATTTTTGTCTCTATAAATCTCAAAGACTCTCTGAAATTCACTTGAATTGTATCCATAAATCACTAAAATACTCTCAGGGAGTCACTGGAAATCTCTCAGAGAGTTGTTAGAAATATCTAGATTTCCAGAGAATCTCTGGAAGTCACTGAAATAAGAACTCCCTGGAAATCTATTTGATTCACGGTTGACTACCTCCCTGTTAGTTTATGACCAGAACGCATGAATTGGGTGCTGGTAATAGTTTTCACCTTGAACATCTTGATAAATCACTGAAATCATAAAGTTTTTTTTTTTTTTCTTTTGCAACAGGGTTATAAGTTTAGGGCCGGATTAGCAGTGGCAGAGCTACATGTATCATGTGGGTGGCCATGGTCCCCCAAGATTTTTGCAGCTAATTGGGCCGACCGACCGGAGGGCCCGTAGGGAGGGAGTCCCTTTTATGACCACTTTTTTGTCAAATGGACCCTAACAAAATTGAATCAATTTATAAAAAGATTGGAATAATTTTCAACGAAGAAATGACTAAGTAGTTTTTATCAAATCCAATAATGACCATTCCCTATCCTTTTTACTAATTACACCCATCTCTCTATCACACTACATACACCACCAATAATACATCCACCACCAACACATTCCACCACCGCCATCACCACATTTCACCACTGCCACCACCACCATATTCCACCACCACTACCAACCACCGCCTCCGCCACATTCCACTTCTACTTCGGTCGACCCCCCACTGTGGCAGCGGTCAACTAGTGTATTAATATATCAATATTGTATGCCGAATTTGTCTCAGAAAATAATTCGAGACAAAAAAAAAGGGATTTCGTGACAAAATTTTTTGACACCAAAGGCCTATTTTGTTGTAGTGGGTAACTGTACGTCTCAATTGTTGCCATAATTTCTACTTTGATTAATGAAAAAAGAAACAACGATTTATCAATTTTTTCTTTTGAAAGATAAGATGGATGGAAGAGAAGAAACTTTGAGAAATTAGATGATAAGATAATTACTCTATGTTAGCAAAAAAAATTGTTCATGTTGAAGAAGTTGTATTTTGGTGAATTAAGCAAAAACCAAAAAGTCAACTTACCATTATCTTTATAGTTTTTACTATGAACTCCAATAATTTAAATTTTTTAAATGTAATAGTTAAAAGAATGTTAGACTAATCAATTTTGGTATACTAAATTAATCTTAAATACCTATAATTATATGGAATTGTTTCGAATAAAGATATGAGTGAACTAATTAACAGTTGTACTACCAAAATCGATATTAATTTTCAGCAATCGTTCAAATTATTTATAAGAATTTGTTTCAACTAACGAATATTGGTGTATACTATAATCCACACTAAATTAAGGAATTATGTACATTACATTAATGCATTTGAATAAACTAACTAATGACGGTATATTATAATCACATGAATCATTGCGACAAAAGATGTTTTTTTTTTTGTAATTTAAACACGAAATTTGCCCGTGCCGTAGACGGCATGGGATTGTTAAATATCGTACGTTCATATGTTTGAAATATCTATTTCCCTGTCTCCTTCTAAACGACACGATACCCGCCTCATAGCCCTCCAAAAATATTCATTGCTTTCTAAGGTAGTTAAGATTCAACCGAATAAGACGAACCTATCTCATTGTTGAAACACTTCTTAGTTTTCTTTCCCTACTTTAATAACATATGTTTGAAGTATGTTTTTGCCCGTCCCTTGTCACCTCAGAACACCCCAAATTTAGAAAAACCATTTGCCCGTAAACCTATTGCCTTGTAAACCGTGTTCGGACACATATTTTAAAAGATCCGTTCTGGAATAAGTACATTTGATGAGTTAAAATATGTATTTAGGTCTTTATTATCACTGCATTAACTTGATTTTACTCCAAAATTTTTGTTTCAAATTTGTCCACAAACTTTAAAATTTCCTGGTCGATTTCGATTATGTTAAACTTATTATAGGGAATTAGGTATTGATAAATTGAAGACCAACAACCCTTATCTGGCCTAAGTAGTCATTAATGTGTCTTATATCACACATCGACCAACAACACTCACTACCACTACCCCCCGCTGCTTCCACTACATGTGTCGACCACTGTCGCTGGTACACTACCCTGTCCGGATTGTTAAATATCGTCCACTCATATGTTTGAAATATCTACCCCTGCTGCTTCCACCACCTGTGCCGACCACCGTTTCCGGTACACTACCCTACCCCTTCGCCTATACTACTAGTCCCTAACACAACAAAAGAGACACTAACACGTGATATAATTATGATTTTTTTTTTGAAATAATATATATAAATATAAGTTGATCATTAATTATTATGTAATGAAAATAATTTTATTAATTAGCATTAAGATAAGAAAATCATTAAATGATAAAATTAATACAATATTTATTGTGGGAAACTTATAAATAATTAATGATAGTGATAAAACTAATTAAACCATTGGATTAATGGGCAACCAGGAAGTCAGGAGGGCCCATAGCCATTTAAGGACTTAATGGGCTCATATATGGATCCAATGCAAGCACAACCATCCTAGCCTAACTTGTCCTCGATGTGCTTTATAAAGTAGATATGTTAATCTGCAATTATTTCCAATTTGGATTTTCTTATTAAAAAAGTAAAAACACAAACACAACCAGTTTTATTCGTTAAAACGCAAAAAAGCTGATTAATCATCCAAATGTATAATGATATCATTACTGGGGCAGAAGTTTGGTCATTAGGCTGAGTCTTATGGCTCTTTCAGTTTTTCTTCATCTTCCAGTTATACCGCATTTGGAAGATTCACCGAGTCTTATAGTTGATTCCAGATTCAACCATTTCCCGCTTAATGAACAGAGCGGATGCGCTGACTGAAAAAGCATCAGACAATACAAAACGATTTTTTAATATGCACTCTTAGAAAGGGTGCATATATTCTTGGATATTCGAATATGTGATATCTCATTAGGTGCATAATCAACTTTTTCCGTGCCTTTCGAAACAATGCATATATCTTTCTTTAAGTCTGCTTTCGAGTTTTATTTGGTGAGAAAAGTGAAAATAATAGAATAGGCCACGGTTTTTGCAAACATGATTCCACTTTTGAGCACCATAAGACATAGCCTTATGGAATCCAATATGTCTTTCATACCAGCTGTAGCTTACCTGGAACTAATTGAGAATTCAAACTAACGAAAGTAATATACTTCACCAAATTTGAATAATAGTGACTTTATGTATTGGGCTATTTTGTGATACCTCCCCTGTAAAGATAGTTAATTTGCGATACCTCCCAAAAAAGATCGATATTAGTGATACCTCCCCTCCGTCAATTATCTATCTAGGTATCAGTTAGTTGCCACATAAGATTTACACCCGTGGCCGAATATTTTTAAAATTAAAATAGTCTTCCATTAAAAAGAAATTGGACACGTGTTTGGTATCTAAGGATAGTTGTGCTCTGATCCTACGGTCCCAAAAAAGCATTGTCTTCCTCACCTCCAAAACCACCGCCTCCTCTTTCACAGAACATCCAATTCCATTAATTACCACCACCACCGCCTCCTCTTGTTATGATCTTCTTCTTTTTAAAATACCCCTAACATAAAGTCGTATATCTTAAAATTGCCTGACCTAATCCGATAGGATAAAACAAATGTTCTTAGATAGGTGGAGGCGCAAATCTTCTAGCGTGGAGATTGTGCTCCCATTTCAAATCCAAATGGGATTTGTTTGGAGATTTACAAATATAACTTGAGCTGTTTTCAATCTTTACAATCTCTAATCCTAACAATCCCAAAAACAAGCAAGAACCCAACAACTGATTGCTTGGATATTTTAATGGAAGATCTCTTGCTCGTCTTTTCTCCCTGTTTTTCAAATTGCAAACATAGTTATTGATTGCCATTATCACCTAATTGGAACTGGGTTTTTCTGCTACTTTCTTAATTTCCCATCACTCCATCTTGAATTGGTCTCATGTGTGAATGTTTATTTTGTTCAATTCTAATGCAGAGATTACTAATACAGAGATTAGTAGTACAGAGATTTATACTATGGAACGGTGGAGTGCTAGTTCCTCATTTAATTACCTAAATCAAATCAATTGATGCTAGTATTGTAAATCTAAAAATGAATAAAGGAGACATCAGGTAGCAGTAGAGATAACTGTGTTGTCTATGACGGCGGTGTTCATAGAAGAAATGGAGATTACTAATAATGGAGTTATTTACTGGGTTTTGAGGATTTGAAAGAGGGTTTATTGGAAATTAAATTTAAAACTTTCGACGGTATTGCCTATGCCTGCGGCGTTCAGGGCATTTCGGGTAAACCATATAACACATGTACATTTTTTCCATGTGGACACTGTTGTTGACTCAGCTAACTGACAACTAGGGATTTAGGTGACACGCGTGCAAAGCATACATGGCAAATAACTGACACCTAGATATAACTGACGGAGGGGAGGTATCACTGATATCGATCTTTTTGGGGAGGTATCGCAAATTAGCTATTTTTACAGGGGACGTATCGCAAAATAGCCTTTATGTATTTTCATTGTTTATTGTAACTATAATGCACACCTACAAGAATGACATTGGATATAATAGGGTTTCGAACCTATTATGTATGGAAGGAAGCTTCTTATCCCTTGTATATTCTATAACAAATTAATAAAAGAATTTGTTAACCAGTACATTTTTCCACTACGTTTCATATATAAATACCAATACTTCTCTATGCAAACACATCATTTTCAAACAAATCAAATAACAAAAACCCCTCAATCCTATATACTCCCTCCGTCCCACATAAATTGAGCTAGTTGGGATTTGCACAATTATTAAGGCAAGGAAGAGAGAGATTTTTTTTTTCATGTTTACCCTCAACTATTGTTATTATCTTACCTTAACTCTCTCTCATGGGACCACTCTTCTTTTAATTTAGGAAGGGTAGTTTTGAAAGTTCATGGTATAAAATAGAACTAGCTCAATTTATGTGGGACAAAACCAAAATAGAACTAGCTCAATTTATGTGGGACGGAGGGAGTATATTTTTCGTTTTTCTTCTTTCTCTCACTATAGAAAATGAAAATGTCCAGAGTAATCACAATTTTCATGATGATGGCATTATTATCTTTCTCATCAATTGCCCAAGAACAAAGGCATTGGTATAAAGACTCTTCGTTGTATTTTGAATATCTAACAGTTGAGATCGG
The DNA here is from genome assembly GCA_023529015.1 of Papaver nudicaule. Lineage (NCBI taxonomy): Eukaryota > Viridiplantae > Streptophyta > Magnoliopsida > Ranunculales > Papaveraceae > Papaver > Papaver nudicaule. The sequence continues at coordinate 18,317 of JAJJMA010321309.1, forward strand.
TTTATGGAAGCTCAACGAACCTCATAGTGATCCTATTGTGTCAAATAACGGTGTAGTCGGTGAGTTCACAAGCTTAGGAAGTTTCAAAGATTACCACTCTTTGGTTGATCATTCTTTTCAATGACAAAAGAGTGATTTCGATGCCCTTGCAGCTTTCGTGTACAAATATGATTGTCTTGTAAACTTTTATGGTGAGCTTCTTCCCATAACTTTTCCTCATGATAGATTTAATAATTAGTCAAATGAGTAAACCAGTACGGTTCGAGGCGCGTCAGGTTTTAAACATGCCAAGCTATGGTTTACTTGTTTCGTCGATTCCATATCGTGAAGTTCGATACATAGGCGAAGGAACTTCTCCCGTGGAACCGAGCCCCTAGGGAAAACATTAGCCGCAGATTTCGCTGAGTGTGAGGAAGAACGTGCTACTCTTGAAGATAAACTGAGAAACGAAAAGAAAGGTAAGAAAATTTGTATCGACAACCTCGGAAAATTGGGCAAAAGAATCCGCTTGATAAACTAATTTCGTGTTTATATAAGCTCTTGTTGTTTTATTTGGGCTTGTGTGTGTTTCTTCAATCTATTTTCATATAGGTTGAATTTAATTACTAAGTACCAGCTTGCCTACGTTCTGCTAGTACGTTATAACTTATATTGAATTTGATAATGAAATAAATTGTACTGGTGTGGAAACCTTTAATAAATTGGATGCGCTTCTTGAATAATAAATTGTACTTTATGGATTGTGGATCCCTTTGATATAGTAAATTACTGCGACGTCCCATATCTTAGTTGTTAGATATAGTTTTTTTAAAGATTATGTAGTTAGTCACGATTATATACGTTGAAATGATTATAAGATTAAATGACTTACTCATTTGAAAGAGATACCCTTAAATGACCGACCAAAACTATTGCAAAAAAAGATGATGGGATGGTATTGGGAAAAAAATCGTATTATGGAAATAACAAAATCAGGGATTAGTGGTACTGATGATATTTTGCGGGTAACGCTACTATGAAGAAAAATATATGCATGGGTTAAAGGAACATTCAACTCATACCCTAGAGAGCAATTCGGCGAACTGTAAAAATGCGGGGCGGCAAACGTGCGCGCATTAATCGGCAAAATTAAAAGTCAATTCGGTCAAATATGTAGTTTACTATATAGGATTCGGTCAAATATGCGGAAATTCATACGTACGGGTTTAATGCTTTTCAGATATTAAAATGCGGCAAAAATATTCGGCATTTATATAATGTACATGTGATATATATATGAAAGAAATCTAACAAAAATGTTTGCATAAAATGGGGACGTAACAAGTTTATGGCCAAAAAAAAAAAAAATTGGGACTAAAATGAGAAGAACGTTTGCATTTTTCCAAACAAATAACTTCATTTTCATGGATAATATAGTTTAAATATTAAAGCATTGTCCAACAAAGGGGACAAACTTACATTTTATGGCCCACAGTAAAGCAACATAACAGTTATAAAAAAACAAATAATAAAACAATAAAAAGTCACAAGAAGTAACTTGTAGAATCTCTCTTTGTTTCTCTCTCCTCTCTGTGAATCGGGAGAATTCTTTCTCCCAA
>JAJJMA010321310.1:0-12178 GCA_023529015.1 Papaver nudicaule
TACTTTATAATTTGATTTGTAAATCTGCAGGAAGCTATGGCATCAGCTCTCTATTTCGAAGAGCCGGGAAGTGTGTTTGCATTATGGAGTTTCTACCGCGTGTTGAGACAAAGTCTTCTAGGATTTGTAATGTAGCGAAATGTTTTTTCAACTATATGCCATCCCTATGCCATCCCTATATGACCCAAATCTAGGGATGGCTTATGGCACCATAGTGCTTGCTCTTAGGGTTTCATTTCATCTTTATTTTTATTTATTTATTTATTTTTTAATGAAAATTAGAATTTATTAATCATCATCAACTGAAAGAAGTTTACAAGAATTGGATGGGAGCCTTGCAACAAGCTGAGCTCCAATCCCTTTTTGCACGACAACCCCAATCCTATGAAAAAGAAAATCCCCAACTACAACGTTCCCATCATGACTAGCCATATAGTTACGTAATCTCTTCAGGAACTCCACCATGTCACTACCCAACTCCCCCAAGGTAGTGAAAGCAAGCACACCAAGACCAAAGCCCTGAGCAGTACATTTTTTTTTTTATTTTTTTTTCGAAGTCTTTTTGGTTTAATGCAATGAAAAATCAGTTATGGGTTATAATTAACTAGTAATGAAAAATCAGAGGAATGAAAAATGAAATGAAAAGTCAGTCAGACGAAACGAATCAGCTCATTAAGGTGGCCTGACTCGGTTTTATTTTACCCAAGACTTTGAATACCCTATAACATTAAAATCTATTTCCGCCTAGTCAAATGACTTCCTAGTTTCCATTGACAGTTGACCAAACCCTACAAAACAACCAAATTCTCTTCTCTCACTTTCATCGCCATTTCTTTTCTCTTCTTCCATGGAGCGATAGTTATTGTTCTAGTTTTTTTTTTCTCTGTTGATTATCGAGCTATAGTGAAGGTTCAAGGGTTTTCTGAGAGCATCGTGTAAGTATTTAGGGTTTCGTTTCATCCATTTTTGCTGTTGATTTGTTTTTTTTCTTCAAATCTTTGGATTGATAGTTTCTTTTCATCTTTTCTTGTTAGGGTTAAGCCAAGAGTATTGCAGGAGGAAGAGAAACAAAATTAGGTATAAATTTCACCTTTTTCTTTTAGGGTTTTCTGATTTATGAGAATGTTTAGGTTTTTGTGTAAAGGGTTTTCTGATTTATGATAAAATTTAGGTTTCTGTCATACAAATCATGTTAGTATTTGTTTGTGGTACCTTAATGGATAAAAGGGTTCAGTTAAATTTGGATAAGTACATGGTGTGAATTTGCTCAAGCTGTATGTTTGTTTGTAAATATTTGTGCATTCAGTTTCATGTCCGTTTGGGTGTCAATATGGTAATTTGATCTCATAGGGTAGAGAACAACGTCGTATCATGCCGTATGGACACGTGTGTCCGTGTATTTAGTACTTGTACGCCCAAAAAAATGTAAGTCTGTCGTGACGTTGTAACACATGTGACAGCTCAAGCTCCTTCTTCTTTCAATTTTCATTATCACTCGCTGGTAAAAAAGAAGAATTAGACTTGTGCCGATGATGAGTGCACCTTCAGCAAATTGTTGTTCTCAGTTTGGCAGTCGTCTTCTTCTTCTTGTTATCATTTTCACTCGCTGGTAAAGAAGAAGAAGTTGACGAATGGCGATACTGAGTGCACCTTTTTGCTCTTCTTTTTTGTGTGATATATGTAAATTGTAGTTTCGGTCGTAACTATTATCTTCTTCTTCATGTATTCATTATCACTGTCTCGTAAAGAAGAAAAAGAAGAAGATGATTATAGGCGTCGATGAGTGCATCTTTTGTATGTTACCCGGTGATGGCCTTTGCTCAGTCATGGTTCAGGCGTGTTATTATCCGCATGTTAGTCTGGGAATTTATTGTTTCATTAGTTCTAGGGTTGAATAATATGTTTTTCTCCTTACACTGGTATGTCTGTTAAAGAAACTTAGCTATACGAATAATACACTTCATCGTCGATTTTTTTTTTGAATAGTTTTTCAATCTTGCAACTGATTCCTGATATAGATGGTCATATATCACTTATAGTTATTTCGGATTTGAACCAATGAAGTACTAGATTTAGAAGATCATTTACTGCCCTCACTGTAGGTATATATTTAAATTTCAGTGACATGTTGGATTCCTTCTCTTTGTATGCCGATCAACGATATTATAGGCATTCTCCTGAATATTCAGAACTCAAGCTAATTGTAGTCAAAAGTCTATTTAGACAGCATCTGACTTGTCCTACACATGTTGTATGTTACCATGAAATAATTTGCTCATATTTCTATGAGGTGGACGTTGGCATATGTTATCCCTTGATGGTCTTTTACTCATACATGGTTAGGGCGTGTTACAAGACATTGTCGATCAGTATCATGGCAGTTGTCTCAGGGTATGGCATAGTACGTAATATGAAAAAATGGTAGCTAATGTGAGAACTGTGTTAAAAAGTTATCGTTTTCGTTCATTGTTTATGTAATCATCATATGGCCTCAGTCTTTCCACACTTAAGTTACTACTAGCCGGAGGTGTCCCTAGTACTCTCAAAGAGTTATACCTGGTGTATGTCCTTACTGTTGTTCTCTTTACTGACTGTAGCCAGAGGAAGTACCATAGCCAGTGCTATTTATTTTCAGGTATGATTTATAACATGAATCAGTTATTTTTAGTTAATCAATGTTCTTTCTAGTTAATCCATAAACTCCTTTTGTGTAAGTATATATGTGCAACACCCTGTGTTTGTATGAGTATTGGTAGCGTAGTCTAATTTGGATAATGAACATCTGGACACACTTATCTGAATATTTTTTTGTTAGTGCAATTGGTATTCAAGTGTCGCTGAACCTTTTATCCGTTCGTTTCATTTCTTTACCACTAGATCAATGTATATCTTTTCTTTAAGGCTTTGATACTTCTTATTTATATGATTTGAATATTGGACCTGCGGTAGTCTTTTGAATCTTTGATCCTTCTATTAAGAACATTGTTATTCATTTCTGACTGACATTTTTATGGTTTAGGTTCGCTTGTGATGACATAAGTGGTAAGAAGAAGCTATTCCAGTTACTGTCTTAGTCCGTATGACTTGTGTGTGCGAATTAGTTCAGCTGTGATTTGTTTTGGTGGGAATTAATATGTGAACTTAGGATTTAAATCATTTAATGTGCAACTTCGAACATGATCGGTGTAAATTAAATTCTGCTTGAACCTTGTAATTTGAATTGATTATCGCCATGTAACAGAGCATAAACATGATGTGATTTTCTTATGCATGGAGCATGCACTTATTTAGACTGGCTTTTTCTTTCGAGGGTGTTACTGCTTTGTGTTTATTTTTCTTTTCTTGCAGGAAGTATTATTTATTTCATTATTATCATAGTGATAATAAGAATGTTCCAATGATGAGTCCAGCTTTAATACGAAAAAAAACGTATGTGCTTATATGCTACATACTACACTGCCTTTGCATGTGAACACACATACCGTGTTGTGAAAAATCAAATGAAATAAAAACAACACCATGACCATGTCATTGGTCTGATGGCTAGCTATACAGTATAGTCAATACTTTGTTTTTCTTAGAAAACCAGGGGTGTGTCTGGATTCATGGGCAACAATGCACTAGATTTTCCATATCTTATGTGGCCTCTGTGTTAAAGTTGTTGTCATGTTTCATTGAATTATCAAATCACTAGAGTCTGCAAATCACCAAACAATAGGTTAGCTATATAAGAGTATCCATCTGATTGACTTCTTAGACAGAGCATAGATATTTTCATAATTATTTTGAGATTCCTTTCCATAATTTTTGAGTTGACAGCCTTAATTTTTTATGGTTACAAGAGAGGTGGTCTCGGTCAATAGCAACTTCCCAAAAACTTTATGGTATAAGAAGTTTAACCTTTGCTATAACTTGCATTCCGTTCCCACTGACCAGTTGTATTCTTAGTATTCTTCTATAACAACATTTGTTCGAAAATGGTAAAGTGGGTATCAAGCAATCAGTTGTGTGAGGTTGGAAAGAAAAAAAAAAGAGTTGAAATAATGGAGAAGACTAAACTGGAGAAAGCCAAGGATGCTGTTACGAAACTGGAAAAAGCCAAGATGGATTCAATTAAACCAAGTAACCTACAAGGAGCCAAAGATATTGATGATAGACTGTCATTAGATGATCTACATAAATTGATTAATTATGTGAATGGCATCCGCGAAGAGGACAAGTAGGTTTCTGATACTGGGAAGAATTTACGTTGGTCGGAGATATGTGCAGAAGACGACACTGATATAGGTGCTGGAAAAAAATATGTTGATGATTTTACTGCAGATGAACTACAAGAGTTTGTTAACTTTGCAGTTCATCAGTTGGGTATTCTCGAGCTCTGGGAACAGATGGAACAATCATGAGGGATCGAGGGGATACAACTACTACTAAAACCCAACAGTTGCATTCTTCTATCTTCGCCAAATTTCACACTTTGTTGTGCTCTTTAATGGCAAATTAGTTTCTTGTGTTTTTTTTTTCCCGATGCTCTTCTGTATCATTGTGCACCTTCTGTTCTATGAATGTTCGTCGATCATGTTTGTAATGTTTGTCGACCTTTATTTGCTATTGTGGAGTTCGGAATTTGGTTGCTTCAATTACTATTTTTAGTTGCTGATTTATTCAGTTTGAGTACAAGTTAAAATCTTGATTAGTGTTTGCTTATACTAGTGTTATTACTTTTGGCGTTCAATTAACCTGTGTGATTAGTGTTTGTGGAAAGAGCAAAGCAAATAATCCTTAGTGTTGTGGATGTGGTGGTGTAGTCCAAGTTGATGATATTTCAATGGGTATATAATACAGTATATAGAGAATAATAAGTCATTGGTTTTTACGGATTTGAAATGGGTGTTTGCTTTAATACTAGTGCTACTTTTGAAGTTCAATTAACCTGACACGATTTAATACATGAGAAGACTCTACAAAACAATTGCGTATGGAAATGGAACATTTTCTGACTGATTTAGACTAATAACCCTTTCCAAATCATGTATTAAACCTCTCATAATTTGTGGTTAAACCATAGTCAACACGTTTTGTGCAGAATAGATTCGCATATATCTAGCATGCTGCAATTTTCTCTACATGCACTTGAGGTGAGATCTACTAATTAAATTTCTTAAAAAACGTGAAACAATATTTTAAAGCTTTGGTATCCCCTTAAACCAAATCTTTGTAGCTACTGTATATTTTTTTAGACGCAGACCTTTGGTATTCCCTGAAACTAAAAATCTATGAATCATTCACCAAAAGCAGCTACGATCATCGCAAAGCAGGCAACCCAACCGACATCAATATTTATCTCATCATCCTGTCAATTTTCCTTCGGATTTGCGCTTAGTGATTTCTAAAAGGGCAATTTCAGTTTCAAGGTGAGAAAAACTGCCTCATCCATCTACTCTAACTGATATTATGCCACCATATTCGTTCATAAGGCCACGATTAGCTATTAGACATACATGAAAAACAGTTGATGGGTTTTTGACGATAAAATTAGTTATGGTAGTATGGATTTGTTACTTTATTGGCCTTTTTTTTCCGATTGAAATATTGGCCTTTTTTTCCTTGGTATGGTAACTGGCGGAATATCTTTCAATTTTTGTTTGGTTAATCCTGATCATTCAAAATGGGCTTTCAATTTGTCTATTAAGTTTGCATAAGACTGGAGAGTCAAAAACAGCAACATATTGCAACATACTAGAAAAACACTACACTGGAAATTTTAGTAATTGAGAACCTCTGGAAATTTTAGTAATTGAATCTATAAGTCTTATTAAGACTTTCGGTGATGCTATGAATACGTTCTTATTAAGGCCAGTTGTTTCTCTAGACCAAATTCTAGGGATTATTGTTAGCTAAATTTGTATTGGGTTTGATTGCAAGACATGATGTTTCATGCTTTTGTTACTTTACTTTTGTTAAGAAGCTTCCAAAAATGGTTTCATGATTTTACCATCACATTTTCATGGATTTTTTTTTTTACTAGTCTAAAGCTGCAAGAATCTTATGTTTCTCTTATTAATTGGCTGCATATGGAAAACGATTTTTATCGCAGCTGAAAGCATTGTACCAATTTGTTGCATGTCAGTTAGTTCTTAGAAATCCATTGTTCGAATTGAGACATTAGAACTTCAATTAATATTCCTGACTGAACACCACATAGTTTTGGTACTATTGAATCTTGCAAACTTGCTATGTATAATAGATACAGAGAGTTGGGAACTGTGAATTACATTTTCACATAGCCATGGATTGCGTAACAGATACGAAGAGGATATTGTGCCTTTTAATCAGTTGCATGTCGCATTCAATCAAGCCGTAAATATCCCCTGTTATTTCACTATTCAGACATAAACATAAATTTGAAATCCCCTGTACATTACACAGGATTCTGCAAATTAACCTCATAGTCTTGCATTTGTTGCCTGCAGTAGTTCACAATGGCGGCGACGCTAGTTTGTGACTGTTTATGGCATTTACCACTCTCGAACTGGAAAATTGTAAAGGAGTTTGGTCTTGAGAAGATAGTCCATTTGGCCACAATAGATATTCCAGAATCTATTCCTAATTACCTTGCAGGGTTTTGGAGGAAAGAAATACGGGTGCTCCGAATCAATGATTGTGATTTCTGTCCAGTCATTGAAGAATTTTTGTTCCTCTTTGATCATAAACTGAAGAATAAAATAGTCCCGCTGCCTACTGAACCCCTTATAGTTCCCAGATACTTAGCCAAGTTCCTCTGTATATCTGAAGATGAAGCCATGGATCTGATAAACGACTCGGAATTAAATGTGCGTTGGATTTGTGAACTTACGTGATCACCATAATCCCATTGTTAGGGGTAGAGCTTTTGTGCTGGCTTTTACCTGCCAATTCCTCTTCAGCAATGGTTGTGGAATGTGTTCATTGGCAGTTGTGCCCATATTAATTCAAGCTCTCAATGGTATATCCATTGTACCACTTGTTCTGGGACAACTACTTGTGTCCCTGGATAAATTTGAAAGCAGGGGTTATCTCAGTTGTCCAACGTTATTTGCGGTACGTTTTAGTGTTTTATTACCCTGTTTATTCTCAAATGTTGTCGTATTGTTTCAGCTACAATTTAAATATTTATTGCAGGTATGGGCACTGGAGCACATGAATTTTCTGGAATTCGACGGGCCCATGCAACCTGGTCCTCTTTCAAAATTTTATGAACATTACATGCATTGGACGGCGTGGATGATGTTATATCTGTCAGAGACGTCAGGAGATGGGCAATTGGAAACATTCTGGTTGCCATAGAAGCTGGGGACTGGAAAAGTGGATCAGCTCGTGCAAAGCTCATCTTTGGAGAATTCCGCACTGGAATTTCGATCCCTTGATCTGGTCTACTAAAGATGAAACCTCATATGTTGTGCTTCCATCTCTCAAGAAACTAACTTACTATGTCCCAGCCCTTGTCCTAAGACAGTTTGTTTTTCTCCAGACCCGACCCCCAAGAAGAGGGTTACAGCCAATGTTGCTGCGCTTGTCGCATGAAGTACTGATTAGTGTTAAAGATGGCCTAAGCGCCAAAGGTGGTCGAGTTGCCTTCCCGGGTAACCTAACTCCAATCGGCCTGGGTAAGAACTACGACGACGAATATAAAGTATGGCGGCGCATGGAATTGCCTTATATATCCGATGATGAGTATGATACCGATCTATAGATATCCCTTTCGTTTTTTTTTCTGGGGTACATACACACTGTCATCATATGTGGGAAACTTTTTGAGTTTAAACTTTTTGGGTATATATGTATTCGGCGTAAGTTAATGGTGTAAGTATTTTGGGTATACTCTGCGGAGAACTAGTAAAACTTATGTAAAGAAGACAACTAATTGTGGTTTTGAGTCTCTTCTTTTGTACATGCAGTCTCGTCTCTTCTTTGTAAAGAAGAAACTCGTAACTTTAATATATGTAGCTTCAGCAGGATTTAGAGCCCTGCTATTATATCACTTTGTTAGTATCATTTTATAATACTGAAAGAAAATAATGGCATAAGGGACGGAATAAAATAAAAATAATAACATGCGTGCAATAGACCAACTGAAATGCATAACAACGTAAATAATATTGTTTTTGAATAATTTCCCTAATGAGCAGCATTAACCCTTCAAATAACTTATATTGTTGAGCCCCCCAGATTGTCCTCCAAAATCCTTCAACGAGACATGGCTCATCATGTGAGGGACAATTTCAATGCATGTTTGGGAAGGACAAGGCCCCCAGATTTCCTTCAAGGTTCCAGTGGATGTATTGTAACAAGATAAATTTCGGCGGTTCCACATTAGGATGTTCTTGTTACTTCCAAATGCTAATGGCCTAAATGACGACCATGTATTTTCTGGCTCTTTCAAGAAAATGCTCAACTCGCGTCCCAAGTGACCTCAGGATGTTTATTCTTCTTGCAAATGATCCAAAAATCAATCCTGAGGATGTTGTTGGAAAACTCATTATGTTGACAGTAAATGCAGAGAGTACTTCCGAACAACATCATCCCAACAACTGGGTAATCATCCAAATAAAACCCGTCAGGGACCTGATTATATGGTGGTGAATGTATCTGGAATTTCTCAGTATCCAAATCAAAAGTATTAATCTATAACTATAAGTGTGGTCAGAACGATCAAACCAAAAGATACACCCATTTGCATAATATCCAGATTCACAAAATCTGTACGGAACTGCTTTGATGAGCCTCAATCCCCTACTGTCGCCTAGAGTGAATATCTCCACAGAGCCCTCAAAATTTTCATCAATTCTAATTACTTTGTAATCACCAGTACGTTCACAATAGCCGAAACCTCCTATTATCTCTTTGCCAGCAATTAACGGCCTTATAAGTGGTCGCGACTCTCTTTCTGGAAGGAGGAGGTACTCACCTGTTGCTGGATTCATAAGTAGTATAGGATCTTGTATGCAGTCGTGAAAAACATAGAAACACACAAGACCGTTGCAGGATCCAACTATTGGTTGTAAAGTAAATTTCATAGTTCCAATAACCGGGTGATTTTCGTGTACCACTATTGTGGAGTAGTCTTCATCTCGTACTCGTTCTCTGTAAAAGAGTTGTATATCATTATTTCCCTCATAGTACTGTGACGTAACAGAGAAAAGTAGACCAGTATTTTTCCCTACAAGGATTGTCTTCCATTCTTTGCATACGCACTTGCTATGAAAAACAGTCTCTGTTGTAAGAAGACGACCTAAAATCTCCGTAGTTAAGCTTTCATGCAAATTATCCATTGCTGTTAGTTTTTTTTTTTTTTTTTTTTTTTTGTTACATGCTGTTAGGGTTGAACAGAGGCATTGGGATGTTATTATTAAGTAAGGCTTACACTGGGCTTAAATCATACATTAAAAACCATCATTTACCAATACGCCATTACGTGTTATTTAGTCACTAGGCTTGAGAAAATTCTATCATGGGATGTATCCTTAACTTAAGCCCATCATTAAGGTGTGAGATTAAATGAGCTTACGGAGTGGAGGGCCTAACAATGGGCTTGGGACTGGTTCAGCCCTTCATAAGTCCGCGTGTAGGACTTCTCTCTGTTGCATGGGCTATCTTGTAAAAGAGCCCATGGACTGGGGAAACTGACCCGGTCCACAAAAGTCCAGTATTCTTGTCACGCATCCAAAGTAAGATATCTCACGTGGTTTTATATCTATCAAACGCCACGTTAAATCCTAACGACCTCGAGTGGCTGTTTATGCGCGACTTTAACCATACCATGGCGTGATAAAGTTGGCGTGGTTGTTTTACCAGCTGATAAACAGACACGTTAGAATGGGATCGTGTGACCTTTGATTTGGTCAACGGACACGAGCAATAACGACCAGAAGAAATACGTGGCCTTTTATTTGGTAGGTGACATTCTTTGTCACGCGATAAAGGCGTGCGTGGTTTTTTGTTAAGAACGGTCACACGAAAGGCAATTTTGTACGTGGTTGTTATATCTAGCGTGACCTTTTACAAAATATGTCGCGTTGCAAAAGAGCCAGATTCTACTAGTGTGATACGTTACATACAAGGTTAAGGAAGCAACGTAAGGCTGCACACGGTGTTGTAAGACCTAGTTAGCTCCAGTTTTGTAAGTTTCTTGAGTGATTCTTTAATTTAACAACTGAGGTAGAGACAAGTTACGCATAGTTTGCTTGGTTTACTTGTCAGCCCCCGCTTGTAAGTAGATTTCCATATGACCTGGAGTAATCCGAAGGAAGTCACTTTATGTATGTTAAACTGAAGAGGACAGTTCGAAACATACAGTTGATAATTGAGGTTGCAAAGCCGGAATTATTGACACAAGCCTTTAACGGCGGTTAAAGAAACTCCTAGGCCTGTAAAGGACGTCAGCTAGGGAATCAAGTGCGTGACGATCTGTGGGGGATCTAGAGACGTATGGAGTGCGACAGTAGCCAATTCGCTTGGAGGGTTAGAGTTGGTCTCTGATACATCCCAGACCGACGTCTTATAGTAGGCTAGTGTTTGTAGACAGTTAGTACTGTGCGGTGTTCAATCAGGACGAGGTCCCGAGGTTTTTCTACAGGTTGTAGTTTCCTCGTTAAAAAAATATCTGGTGTCTTGTGTGCTTTACTTTCCGCATTATATCTCTGATTATATAATTAAAGCAAACACAAGAAGTATGTTATTCATAACCGTCGAGTTGGTCCATAATCCATCCAAGGGATTTACCAAGACTTGTCTTGCGTTTGGACTGATCACTTGTGATCCTGACTCTGGTTAACAGATTTGGATATTGATTTTTGAGATCGTCCATATCTTACTATAAGACTCACGATCCCAAACGAAAAGTTGGTTGTATTTCGGTACTCCTGCTTTTTCAATTCTACCACCCATAACCACGACAATAACCCTTTTTCCTGCATTCTCGTTTTAAAAAAATCACTAAAACTTTACTCAAAAACCGCTAGAGTCATCATCTCCATATTCTTATCGGCTTCTCACCATTGGCATCCAGAACTCAAATAAGAAAAGGGGAAAGAATAGGTCGAGGAGAAGAAGAAGGCGCCTCAAAGGGATTAATTAGTTTCTTATCATACTCCTAGGGTTATGAAGGATATTAATGTAAATTCTTGAGACTAATTGACTCGGGTCAAGAGAAACTGACCAAGCTGGTGGGCCTTGACAGAATAATAGATGAAGGGTGCATTTTTATTTTATTTTAAAAAAAACGGGGTTAATGTTATAAATCGGTTTCCATTTGGGTGTATATTGAAGTATTTCCCAAAAATAAATGTTGGCATAGAAAGATTGGTTAGGCGGAAGACTTCAATGACTCATTTGAAGTCTCCCTAAAAGTAAAAATTGGTAAAGATTGCCGCGGGGTTGATGACCTTCATATATCAGTTGACCATCGTGGGTACACTAGATATGAATTCACAATTGAGGTTTTATACTAACGATTTCACGGTGGAGGACGATTAATACATGCTCTTCAAGTGTAGATATTCAGATGGTATACGAAACATCTTTTTGAGATTATTGTGTCTTAGAGGCACTCTAACTAGGAAGCATATGTAGTGGTGTATATCCTTCATTTCAAAGGTGCCAAGTATATTGGTGTCATCAAGAAACTGGTTCTCATGCTTATTTCTGACACATATGGGGGGGGAAGAAATGGTGCAATCTTTACTCAGAAGTCATTACATGTTGATCAGATTTTATTTAAGCTAGTGGAAGAGGTCAAACTTAGACTCATGCGATGTCATTATGCCAGACAACATTGGAAATAGGTCTCTAGCTTGTATTTGGAAATGTGAAGCAAAATTTACAGTTGCTAGAAGACTTGATGTCACTTGGATCAAGCCAGAGGATGGATATGTAGTAGTTAACACTGATGGGTCTCGCTCTTTGTGGATAAAACGGGTTATAGAACGATTATTAGAGATGTTGATGGTGGTGCCCTTGATGCAGTTACTGGCGAAGAAAGTCCTGCTTTTAGCACTAACCATGAGCTCCAAGAAGTGGAAGCGCTCTTGCTAACATGAGGAATCATCCTAAGGTATCTCTTCGAAAAGATTCAATGACTATTTTTTCTTACTTCGCTAATTCATTGTCTGGTACTGCCATCACACCTGGGAATTGATCAAAC
>JAJJMA010321318.1:348-15256 GCA_023529015.1 Papaver nudicaule
AGTTTCCTCGTTAAAAAACGTTTGGTGTCTTGTGTGCTTTTACTTTCCGCATTATAACTCTGATTTATAATTAAAGCACCAAGTAGTACGTTATTACCTAACTGTCGAGACTACTCCAGTTAGAGGTTTGGATATTGATTTTTGAGATCGTCCAAACTCTTTACCATAAGACTCACGAGCCAAAACGAAAAGTTGGTAGTATTTCGGTACCCCTCCTTTTTCAGTTTTCTTTAAAAACCACGTGTCAAGACTACAGTGCTAGCTACGGTGTGGGACATGTTAGTATGGTGTTGAGAAACGCAGCAGGTATATAGCTTTGGCTGAACAATGCGATCTGTTTTCAGCTGAACTATCGGTGGGGCACCGGGGCTTCTAAAATGCCCCAAAGTTAGCTAACAACTGACCTCAAGAGTCGCCGAGAAATTACTCAGTCATAGTCATAGACATCAGAACTCAAGCTTTAGCCAAGCACTCGTGGCCTAGTACTAAGCTGAAAGTAAGGCTTTGACGCAAGGTAGATTGACCAGTTTAACCTGGAGCAGAAAAACATACTAACGTATTATTCAGACATCTGTTCAAATGAGCAGTGCATCTGAGTTATCAGTTTCGTTTTAAAACTAGACAACTGAGCAGTATAACCAGCAAATTCATTATGAGCTTTAAATATCAGAAATTAGAATGGTATGGAAAACATCAGAAATATCAACTTCCAGGAAAATGTTGTTTAAATGTGTAGGAGTTGCTATGGAATTGGAGGACTCATTGTTTCCTTTACTACGAGAGGTCAGTATTGGCATTGATCCTTACGACATATTCAAGGGTGTAGAATGGGCTCTTCTGATTGGAGCAAAGCCTCGAGGACCTGGAATGGAACGAGCTGACTTGTTAGATATAAATGGGCAAATTTTCGCTGAGCAGGTGTTTCTTAATTCCCGAGTTTGTTTCACTTTTGTGTTGTGTGTCAATTACCATTGACCTCATGCTTCTTATTTTCCATCATATCTATTTCCTAACCTCTTCGTTTTGAAATGATGAATTCAGGGTAAGGCGCTCAATGCTGTTGCTTCCCATAACGTTAAGGTGTTGGTTGTGGGCAACCCTTGTAATACAAAGTAAAAGAAGATTATGGTTACATCAATCCTTATTACAGCATAGGCGATTTTCAAGCTTCCTACTCTCGTCCGATCAATCCTATCCCTACTGATGAGAGACGTGTTCCGGTTGAAGTTCTTTATCTCCCACCTGATGTTACCAGGAAGAAAGCTGGCAGGCCGAAGAAGAAGCGGATTCCAAATACCGGCTCCGCTTGTTTCACTAGACCACACAAGTGTAGCAATTGGAACCAGACGACAAAACACTACAAGTCGACATGTCCTAATCCTCCAGCGAAGAGATTGTGTCTTCCGCCCTCTTCTTAGTGCCATCTTCTTCGCCATTTTCTTTATTTTAGTTAGTCATTTATCAAATTTCAACCCATGGTTGTAATTGAAAGTTTCATTTAATTACTGATCTTAGACTTTTGTTTGTTCTTGGAATCTTTACCTTTATTTGGATATAAATTCTATTGTTACTTTACAGTTCTTTTAGCTCTTTAAATTCTGACAGGAAATTCCAGGCACAGTTGTACACATTGTACAAGTGCATATATTTGTGTTGTACACATTGTACAAGTGCATATGTTTGTGTTGTACACCTTGTACAACTGGTTATATTTGACAGGAAAATTTTGCCATGGCATGTTTGTACCCTGTGTACATCTGCATATCCTGTCAGACAGTTTATAAGTAAAAGTAGTAGACTAATTATAAGAGTACATTTATGTTTAGCAAAATAAAGAGTTTTACAAACCATGAACTAAAAAAAAACTAAAAGAGAACTACACTGGTTCACTTTACTTTCTTACAAGAACTAAAAACAAACTACATTTTTCTTCACTTATTCTTCTTGTTCACCTTCCAGCAAGCATCTTTGTCTGCTATAATTTCATATAGGAGGTCGAGTCGTGCAGTTCTTATCATATCATGTACGTCTTCTTGCCTTCTATCGACGAACTCGTATCCATTGCATATCACCCACTCCATGTATTGTAAAACATGCATTCCAGAGTCGGCACTCCTGCAAAACCGAGAGTTAGATTAGTTGAGTCTTATACACAAAAAAATAACAACACATTCTATCACTTTGTCTATCGTATTTCTCATTTTTTTTAGCATCGTTTTCGAGTACACTAAACTGAAAGGTAATAGAAAGGAAAAGGGGATTCAAGTGTACAAGTGCTACAACTGGTGTAATAAACCAACAGTACAAGTGTTACAACTGGTGTAAGAACCAACTGTACACGTGATACAACTGGTGTAAGAACCAACTGTACTCGTTGTACAACTGGTGTAATAAACCAACAGTACAAGTGCTACAACTGGTGTAAGAACCACTTGTACTAGTTGTACAAGTAACCAATTCATAGCCCTGTGTACAAGTAACCAATTCATAGCCCAATTCAAAAACCTAATTCAAAAACTACCATATACATTATTCCAAGAACACACTAACCTTCTTATTTATAAGACAAGTGCAAAATACTCACATACATGACTACAAGGAATTCAGATAAGCATATACCACAGTTTATATGCAACCTTGCAATGCAAAAAAAGGTGGTCATGAGTCTCAGCTTCATAACCACAAAGGATGCAACAATTGTCTATATGAACTCCCTTTCGCCACAACCTATCGACAGTGTTAAGTCTTCCATGAACTGTACACCAGACCATGAAGTTTATTTTTGGTGGTATAGCTGCTTTCCAAATGAATGAATGAATGAGGGAATGAATCAATGCCTCTATCAGCAACTAACTAAGAATACATGGTCTTGACTGAAAACACTCCTGAACTATGTAAACTCCATCTTGTATCTGGTAGAGCATCAAGAATAGGTGGTAGAGCATCAAGAATAGGTGCTACAACTGGCGTTAGAACCACTTGTACCGGTTGTACAACTGGTTACAGAGCCACCTGTACAATGGGTACAAGTGGTGTCAGAACTAATACTTTTGAGGAACGAGAATTTTCTTTCGTATTGATAACACAAGTGACTAATTCATAGAAACCCTATGTACCCTGTGTACAAGTAACCAATTCATAACTCAATTCAAAAACCTAATACAAAAGTTACCATCTACATCATTCCAAGAACCCACTAACTTTCTTACTTATAACACAAGTGCAAAACACCGACATACATGGCTATTCAATAAACACAAGCAAAACAACTCCTACAAATTCTTTTTGCAGCAACTTTAGAGGAAACTGATTCCATGTGACATTGTAATCCTATAACTCATTCCCATTGTCATAACCTTAGAAATGACTTGAAAATCACCTCTAGAGCATACAAACATCCATAAATCTTCCTCAATCAAATGAAACTACTTTAAAGCCACCATAAAATTGAAGCAGTTGTACTCATACATAATCAAATAAAATCATTTGTACCTAGTGTATATTTCCCAACAAAACCAGTTGTACTTTTGTTACAAAATAAAATTAGTCTACTTATAACCTTATACCTAATCAATTGAAACCAGTTGTACCTAGTGTACATGTTCAAATACCCATACTTACATAATCAAATCAAAGCAAACCAGTTATACCCATATACTTACATAATCAAATTAAAGCAATTGTACTTAGGTTACATGTGTATTTCAAATCAAAGCAAAACAATTGTACCCTAATTCAAACAAATTCAAAACCTAATTCGAAACCTAATTCATGAATCCATTTGAATTGAAGCAAGTTGTACCTAAAATTACATTAAAATTCAAATTTAATAGAAATCAAATTAGGGTTTAGGGCTCTTACCTAATCAAATCATAAGCCAGTTGTAGCTTGTTTACAAGTAACCCCAACTCAAAAACCTAATTCAAAAACCTAGTTCAAAACCTAATTTAACCGGCTGTACCCATTGTACAATCAAAAACCTAACCTAAAAACCTTCTTAGTTTGATTGAGGAAGCAATCAATCGTTTTTTCAAACAAAACCCACATGAAAAAAATACGAATTAACAAACCCAACTCAATTTGTATTGAATTTAAATGAAAATTAGGGTTCAAATGAAAATTGGGGGTGACTTACTTGTTGTAGGACTCATAATTGTTGAATTTGATGGCGATGTTGTCGTTTTTGATGTGGTGGAGACGGAGACGAAGACGGAGATGGTGCTGTCGTGCTTTCTTGATATGGTGGAGACGGAGACGGAGATGGTGGTGTTGTGGTTTCTTGATGTGGTGGAGACGGAGACAGAGACGGAGATGGTGCTGTTGTGATGTGGTGGAGATGGAGATGATGGTGACGATGGTGGATTTGCAGAAGTTTAGATCTGACTTTGTGTTTTTGAAAGTGAAAGTGTCGATACTTTCAATGGGAAGAAGAAAGAAGAGATTGAAACACAGGGGTAAATATGTCTACGGGAATTCGACGTGGCTCCCTGTCCCAATCGCCCAGGCACACATTTTAGGCGTCCACTAAATCTAGGGCCTTGCATTCCATGGGTATATGACCCAATTTCTGTTTAAAAAACGCCGCTGGGAACAAACTGAGCTCCCACTCCTTTCTAAATAACGATTCCTAGTCCATGAGAAAAGGAAATTCCCCCCTCGAGCATTAGCAACATGACTGGCTTTTCAGTCTCTTGATCAAGAAATAACATGTAGCAATATCTTTACACATAATGATTAGTTTTGAGTTTGGGTTTTGAATCAACACATTTTCAGCTATACGGAATTACTTGGGGGTCTGGAACCTAGCAGTATATCAAACTTCCGAGGTTACAAAATTTCACGGCAGGTTACTAAATCCAAACAAAACAACCTTGCAAAGTTGCTAGTTTTGAGTTTGGACTGTGGATCGACACGTTTCCGACTTCCAAATGGACGGATAAATATAAAAACAATTGAGTGTGTAAGTTTGCATTGTAGATTAAGACTACTGGGGGGAGGAAAGATCACTATCATCGTCATCATTTGAGATGAGTATGACGAACACATCATTATCCTCCTCCCAATCTATTCATCAGCATGAATAAGAAAATGAACAAGAAAAATGAATATGTTATCGGTTCCACCAAAGACCTGAAAGAATAATAGTCAATTCCAAAAGAGGTACTACGTACGTGGATTTTGGATTCATATCATCTGTCATTCGTCAACGTCCACATCATTCGTTACGTGTAACGACACGTTAAAGAAGGAACCCTGCTGGTACGTACGCTTATCCATCTAACCTTGATGAACTCATCTATCAATCACATGTTGCGAGCCAAAAGCACACGAGGTTATTTTATTTTTATTTTTTTTATTAAAGTTGGACCGAAGCCCATTGCCTATAAGCCCAGGTAGCTAGGCAAATAGATAAAGAAAAATCCACCCACTCTGGCGCAGAGGAGTTTTGAACTCAGGTCGCCGGTGTCATCATCCAACGATTTTACCACTGTACTACAATGACATCTGCAAAAGCACACGAGGTTATTGATCACCTTAATTCATATAAATATATCAGTAATTTTTTACCGATTGATTAAGAAAAACATTACTTAAACCGATTCTCAATGAATTCCATGACTAGAATCCACTGCACTGGAAAAAAATGGATCCTCCATCTTTTTATTCGGAGAATCAGTTTTTTTGTTGTCTTTATGGATCCACGTAAATATAAGTAGTTAGTCTTGTGTACTGTAAACCAAATGGAGTACACATCAACAGGGGAAATAGAGATGAAGAAAGGAGAAAGAGTTGATTGCGTGCAAGTAAAGAAGAATTTCTTATACTTGTGTTTTAGAATTTAGTAATGAGAAAAAGGGTCGGTGGGAGCGGGAGAGAATTGTGACATTTGCACCCAATAATTTCATTTGACACACATGTTTTTGTTTTATCTTAGCCTAGTTAACAACTATTGGTGACCAAATATTCAAAAGTGTGTAATGACAAGAGCAATTATTGGAGTACATGGTGGTGTCCTCGATCAATGAACAGTGGCTGAGTTAGGATCAAAATCAAGAGGAGGTAAAAAAAAAAATATATCATATATATATTAGGGCAACTTATGAATAAAATGCTTTTGAATAGAGTTGTGCGCGAATAACCATTAAAAGTTACTAGTACTTGGCAAGTGCACTCATCTGTCCTTAGTTGATTCCGCAAACACTCCTTCGTCACACCTAAGACATATGATTTGGTGATATTAAATGGGATTTGTTTAAATCTAGCTAATCGAACTTATCAAATTACAAAACAATCCAAAAACCCAAGACATTCCAAATGATAATCCACATGTACATGCATGCACATAGTCATGTCACACTAGAGTATATCTTGAGTCATCCATATATTTTAAGCTGTAGATCACATCACATGCTACTACAGTGGCAATCAATTACTCCCTACCAAACTCCAATAGATAAATGCGCTGATTTTGGGGCTGCAGAGATTTCTTTGGGGCTTCAAAACAATAAAATCATCCAAAGGATAGTTATAAGGGATGTCTAAATAGGTATGCAAAGTCTAAATTACCCTTACAGATTAAAATACCCCTAAATCTTAACTAATAACCCTAGTTTTATAACCCTAATCCTAACACAAAAACAAAAACATAAAGAAATTTACCTTATCCTCTTCTCCTTCTCCTTCTTACGGTTTATTTTCTTCTTCTCCTTTCTTCTTCTCCTCTTCAAAAACAGTTCCACCTCTTTTACCTTCCTCGTCTCGATTCATCGCCGATACGAAAAATTCATCGTATCGATTAAAATTGAAAATGGCGAGAACAAAATCGACCTTCAGAGACACTACAAATGATCCAGGGATAGCAAGAGCATACTTAAATTCACAATCCACAGCAGAAGAAACTTTATTTGATAACGAACCCGATGCAGAAATCAATCCGTCCACTGATTTGGCCTGTAATCAGTCTACAGAAGCCAATATGCGTCTCAGGTACTAATTCTGAACAAACCCCATGTTTCATATCATGTTTTCATTGTTTTTTAGGTTAGAATCATCGATTTGGGGGTTTTTTTTTCGCCTCAGTGATGTTTACGGTTTGGTTTTCATATGAAACCAAGGCGTAAACAAGTTTTTACGCCTTGAGATTCTTCATCAATTTAGGCGTAACATGTTTACGCCTTGCACTCAAGGCGTAAACTATGCCCTAGTTTTGGCCAAGTTAGTTTTACGCCTATAAAACCAAGGCGTAAAAAAATTTGAATGTGCTCACAAAAATCTACACCGTAAACTTCAAAACCAAACCGTAAACCATAAGTTTACGCCTATAAAACCAAGGCGTAAATAATTTTGAATGTGCTCACAAAAATCTACACCGTAAACTTCAAACCCAAACCGTAAACCAAAAGTTTAGGCGTAAAAACAATAAGCTAGGCGTAAAGTTCTCCTTAAATTTTTTGCCAAGTTAATTTTACGCCTTCGTATACCAGGGCGTAAAACATTGGTTCGTCTTTTTAGTTTGGAATGTTCGTATTTACGCCTTGGTTTGAATCCCTGAACCAAGGCGTAATTTCCTACTGTGACTTTTTATTTTGTAAACCAATTTTTACGCCTTGGTGAACTGGGGCGTAATTTACTCAACCAAGGCGTAAACTGTATAATTTAGGCGTAAACAATTCTGTCTCTCATTTAGTTTAACTCAATGGTTGGTTGTTTATTTGTGTTGTTTGTGTATGTGTTTAGGGAACAAGATAAACAGAAGAAGAAGAAGAAGAAGAAGAAGAGAGGAGATGATCTTCCTGATGTTACGCCTCCCCAACCTCATGGTAATAAGCATCTAGGTGTTGATAAGAGAGGTAAAACAAAGACTCCCCAACAATCAACACTACCTCAAAGTGATGGACAAAATGAGAATGAGATTGTTGAAGAAGAATCAATTCCAATCCAAGAGACTGAGATTGAACAAGAACCTAACCAATCTGAAGAGGAGAGTAGCGAATCAGAAGAAAAAGATTCAGAAGAAGAAGAAGAAGAAGAAGAAGAATCAGCTGAAGAAGAATCAGCTGAAGAAGAAACAGCTGAAGAAGAAACAACTGTTGAGGTGGTTCCACCCCTTTCTCAAGAACAACCCAGTCAAACTCTTGCTCTACCTTCTACAGAGCCAAGACTTGAGAGGAAAGCTACAAAGCCTCGGCAAAAAGCACCAGAACCCAAAGGCAAGCACATTCCGGCTGCTAATGATGAAACTTTCTGGTTGCCCAAACCTCCTAAGGGAATAAACCATTGGGGAGAAGCAGCTGATAAAAACAAAGTGCTATTTGGTTACCCATTCTCCTATGCTGCAAAAGTGGCTTCTGCGCGGGTAATTATCTTATAATCTCAAAATTACTGTATGTAGTTTGTACATTATTTGATCCTTCCAGCAAAGTATATTAATTTCTTTTGATTTTTGCAGGACCACCAAAGGCTTGCGCTTATTTTGAAACACTCAAAACCACGACTGTGGGATTTGGAGTTGGAATGTGACAAGGTTCAAAGCATTGTAAAAGAAAAAGCCAAACAATTGTACAATGCATCAATACATACCCAGGACAAGGTTGATGGTGTTACAGTGAGTGCACTTAGAGAACGATATTGGCCAGAGACCAGCACTTTACACTTTGGATTTGGCGAAATGGCTTTGATTCCCGATGATGCAAAGCAAATCAAGAATCTTGAAACTAGTGGAAAGCATGTGTATCTTGGTAATGATAGCAAGATGGAATGGGGGGAGCTCAACCGATTGGCTATGAAAGCGTTTGGTTGGTCTCAGAATCAATGTGACGAAGAGTGGATACATGGGGGTGGGAAAATTACCACCAAGAAGGGTAAAGCACCACTCAAGGCTAGGAAAATTGTTAGCAATCGTTTGTGGTTAATGTATGGTAATACAAAGAAGAAGGTCGCAGATGGAACCCAGATAAGTGATGTGGATGCCACTAGAGTTGCGAAAGCTTGGATGTTGCACACCATGGGCACCGTCATGTTCCCTGATCAATCGGGTAATAGGGTCAATGCAACCTACTTAAAATATCTTGAAGACATTGATACAGTTGATGATTATGCGTGGGGTACTGCCGTCATTGCCTTCTTGAACGCCTCACTTGCTAAAGCTTCCAGAGCTCAAACCACCAAAATCGAGGGTGATGTTCGTCTTCTACAGGTAAGATTATCTTTTGTGTAATATCCTTAGGTTAGTTTTGCATATACGTCATTGAAATATGGGTATTTTGTTTCATTGCAGTCGTGGTTCTATGACCAATAGTAGATGTTTAACTTTTTGCTTCCCATCCGGTGTCTTCTCCTTGAGGTCAAAGAAAATAGTGTATTTCTTCTCCTCCGCCAAGACCATCACTTGTTGCATGACATCCCTATTGCAAGCGTCCATCTCTTTAAACCTTGCTTGGGCATTGTAAATGGTTCTCAATCCGGAGTTATTCTTCTTGTTTGCCTCCTTTAGGTGCCTTAGGATTTCCAAAGGCTTCATTCCTTGTCTCCACAAACGTTCGACTAACTCCGATTCCTCCGGTTTTAACTTTGAGGCTCGAGCATGGCTAAGCAAAGTCTCCGGCGGTTCGTGGTTGTGCCTACCGCATATGACACTCTTCAAGAAAAACCTCTTCCCGTGATCTTGCCAAAATTGAAGCTTGAAGGGACAATCGGTCTTTATGGTGCGGCTTATTGGCCTAGGCCTCTTGGGATGCTTTCTCTTGTAAGAGGTACCCTTCTTCCAATGACTCTCGTACGTTCCACTACACTCGCAAACCATTTGGAAACAATAAGGTCGAACTTGCTTGTTTTGAACAACACTACACAAGATCTTTTCCCCATGTTCTTGCGCCCATTCCTTTGCGGCATCTTTATCTCCCCATGTCTACATAGAGGGGAACACAACAAGTGAGGACACACAAATGGGGAAAAATTATCAATGAATACACAACTTTGGTGAACTCGCAAAAACCCACCATGGTACATATGGTTGCCAATGATATGTAGTGTCTTCGTGCAACACTTGATTAGGACGTGGTTGATTCTCCATAGGCACAATGGGAGGCTCTTCATCATCAGACTCCTCAGGGGTAGCAATAGATTCAATGTAAGGAACCACCTATAAACCAAACGAACAAAGATTAGAAACCATACATAATTTACGCCTCAAAAACTAAACCGTAAATACTATTACGCCTTGGTAAAACATGGCGTAAACTTGGATACGCCTTACTAACCAAGGCGTAAACCTGGGGATTTTTTTAAAAATTTGTCAGGGTAAATTTACGCCTTATAACTCAAGGCGTAAGACTGGGATTTTCATAAATTTTTTGCAAGGGTACATTTACGCCTTGGTTTTCCATGCTCCACTTGAGGCGTAAATAACACTTGAAAGTATTTGATGAAAAACATAGTTTTACGGTTCAATAAGCAAGACGTATATCAAGAATGTGTCAAGAAATATTGAGGCGTAAATAGAAAAACCAAGGCGTAAATAATAGTTTTACGCCTCACTTACTAGGGCGTAAACCGTGCATTCAATATTTCCATGCAGTTTACGCCTCAATGGCAGGTTGTCGTCCTAGGCGTAAAAATGTTGTACGGCTCAGTTTCCCCAAATTTCAGTTTTTACGCCTCAATTGGGAAGAATCTTGAGGCGTAAATTTAGTTTACGCCTCAGTTTCAAGGTCAAACCAAGGCGTAAACAGAGCCTGGCAACTCACAAAAATCACACAGATCCACGTACTAAAGATGATTACATGCAAAAAAATTACAAGAAAAGATATACCTGGGTGTTAGAAGCTAGTTCATCCTCATAATCTTGTTGATACTTGTCTCTTTGGAGATCTTGTAGTGATTCTTGGGTTTCTTGAGTTAACCACACTTTTCCACTCAACAAATAATGCAATGTAGAGTCCTCACCTTCGTTCGGACAGTAGATTTTGTTGTTGTAATCTATTGGAGTCTCAGGTAGCTCCAAATCGGTGTTTGAATCACTCATTTTGGTTGAGTGATTCAAAACTTAGAGATTTTTGAAGAACAAAGTTTTTTTTTTTTTTCTCTCATTTCTCTCCTTCTTTCTCTAAATCAACTCTAAAACAAATAAATTTCTCTCTCTAAATTTTTAAAAAATTAACTATATAGATTATGATAATCATGATTACCACTAATCTGATGATAATCAAACACTAATACTAAACTAAATCTAAAGGGTAAAACTGTCACGTTTTATAAGGGGTTTTTGGTTTTGATTTTTGATGACCCTATTTTGTCACCCTTTGAAGCCCCAAAGAAATCTCTGCATCCCCAAAATCAGCGCATATAGATAATCTCTACAAGTCTATCCTTTAATCTCCAAGGTCAAATTCATAAAGTTGAGACAGCCCATTAGAAAATTGGGCTCTTAATTGGGCTCTTAATGGTTTTGTTCGTTGCTACAAATAGGCTCATTGCCTGTCCTGCTGCTATCAAATGGGCTCAAAGGACAACAGCATATAATGGTTTAGTTGATGAAGTTCATAAGAGAGCTGATCTACCGCTCTCTCATATCTTCCCTTTTCCTTTTCATCCAAAGAGTAACTTTTTTAGTTCAAGGGCTTGTACCAAAGAGGGACTTTGATTTTGATTTTTTTTTCTTCTTGATCTCTTTGAGCCTAAAGAATACAACATACACACAAAAACACAATGAGCAACTACCCTGAACCGATGGTCATGGTATAAAACATCTGACTATAATGATTTTAACCAAAACTAAAAAGTCGTCAAGGTTTTTGTAACAAACTTGAGGACTTAGGAAGTAAAGTAGAAAGTCGTAATGGTTATACGTTAAAAAACCACGACGATTTTGATGAAAAAACTGACAGAAGGCTTGTTTTTGCATGGCATAGGTCGTCACGGTTTTGGAATTGAACCATGACGACCAACTCAAAATTTCTCAGGCAAAAATTCACCAAGTCTAAAGTCGCCAAGGTAATCATAATCATGACGACTTGCCCCATGCAAATACAGAAGTTTCATTTTCAAACACTGAGTGACTTTGAAAAGACCATGACGATTTTTTATCAGTTTCTTTTTGCACTACACGAAATCCAGTTTTTACCATCAGCAGCATTAGTCACGGTTTGCATTTCAGTAACGCGCATACGCTGTTGGGAAGCTCGTAACGTCTTCAATGGTTACTGAAAATTCGATCTGTTACAGTGCTCCATGTTTTTGTTGGTGCAATTACCCGCCTACCCTCAATATTTCGGTGAACTTCCTAAGTTAGCCTCGACTTTTCTTTTCCTCGCTCAACTTTTGGTGTGACGAAATTTCAACCCCAGCAGCGTAACAGAACCTGTTTTTTATCTCAACGGAATTCTGTTGAATAACATTTGAGATAAATTTTGAAAATCAGAAAACAATAAAGAAAAATCACTGAAAATGAATTCATTTATTTTGTCCGAGTTTTGGTGATAGGTTAGAGAAATAAGTTAATGTGTCTAGCTGAAAACAGTTGAGACATAACTTCTATTCGTCTTCACCTCCACGGATTTCATCGCCTAACATTCAATTCCTCTCCCCTTTTTTTTTCCAGCGGATAATCCTTCGTTTGAGTCTGAGTTTCAGCTTGAGAAAACATCATCAACATCATTCAATCAGTTACTTCTTATGTAAACCTCGATTTGATATTAGTTTAATTATCAAATCGATTTCTCATAGAGTTATGGATTGAGATTTGGAATTTGAATATGAGTTCATTCAGCAATTAGGTATTTCACTGGTTTAAGAGGAATCTGAGTTCATTCAGCAATTAGGTATTTCACTGATTTAAGATTCATTTATTTATGTTAATTTCAAATATATGAACATCAATTGAATAACTGAATTCATCCAGCAATTACATATTTCCCTGATTTAAAATTAGAGAATGAGTATCTACATCTTTTCAGATTTGTATTTGGTTATAAATTTTTTGCTGATTTGTATGTGTGGTTTGTATGTGAAAGTTTATGATTGTTAGTATTTGTATCTTTAGTTGATGAACTTGGTAACATGAGCATATTTCAATTTGGTAACATGAGCTTCTTTAAAACTTCGACTTTCACGCTTTTGTAGTCTTGAAGACTTTTAAACTTATTTCAACATTTCAGAAAATTTGTAGTTTACTAGTTAATGCTTTAAGACTTAAATTTTATTATTGTAGACATTAAATTATATGGTTTTTAAGTTGTTTGAGCTTCAATTTTTTTGCGTTAAGATTGTTTCATTAGGTGGCGAGGATCAAATATTTGTCGGTAGTGCATGCAAAATTTTGCCGGAAAAATTGGTGGGTAACCCACCAACCAACCCTACCCACCCACCTTAATGTTGGGTTGGGTGAAAAACCAACCCACTGTAAGGGTGGGTTAGGTTTGGGTAGACAAATTTGAAACCCACCTTATGGTGGGTTGGCTTCGGGTTTAGGAAAAACCCTACCCAACGTGCAGCCCTAACCCTGCCCAACCCAATTTACACCCGATTGTTCTTATTTTGACTACTCCCATATAAAAGAAATATTTTCTTCTTGATTTGGTTTCAGCTGCAGCATGCATAACTTGGAATTGGGAACAATTATTAGTTTTGTCTTTTCAACTGTTCTAGCTTAAAATACAGTTTATGAGCTTTATTCACACTAAACATTCAATAACAATCCTCGAAAACATACTTCTTTGTATCATAATTAATGTAGTATACTTGCAAGTTGTGTAAGATTTCCTTACGTCCTTTAATCTGGAATGCTTCTGGTTCTATGAACATGTGACCCTTCGGTTTTGCATTGTCTACGAGATAAAAAATATTTTATATGTATTTTGTGGGGCAGCGCTTCGAAATTTGTGCACGATGCTAATTGATTTTTTTACTTAGATGGCAGAGAAGATACAAAAATTGAACCTTCAGGTAAAGGAGCTACAAGGGGAAAATATCTCTCTTAAGTGAAACAATAAATATTTTAAAAAGGAAAATGAAGACTTGGTCAAGGCATATGGAAAGAACAATGCGCAGTTGAAAATCCTAGTAGAGCAGTTTGGAAGTAAGACTGGCTGAAGGTGAAAAGAGCCTCTGACTTTGTATTCTCTTCCAACCTTAACAGGTATGTGGCTATGGGCAGTAGCTCAATTATAGTAGTTACTTTGTGATGTGACTAATTGTGTTACTATTAGTTAGTTTATCTCACTATAATTAAAAAACAGACTCTTTTTCATGAATCCTTGATAATGAACCGTGAAGTCTCAAGTTTACTAAATTGTCTCTCAATGATAGGCGTTTTGTCGAATATATTCAAAAAGTTAAATGAATTGATCTATGCAGGTGTGTGTCTTAGTTATGGCCAGACTTGTCTGAGATAACTTGGACCATGATAGGTAAGAATGAGCAGAAAATAAAGGAATGATACATCTCTCATTGGAGAAGAATTTCGAAGAGTGCATGTCACGTAAAAGATCACATGAATTGTCATTTCTCTATGTCCATTTACTCATTAACCTGTGTGAATCTTTCTTGTCTATGATCTACCATAGCAGTATAATGTAGACACAACACACGGCGAATTTTAGGTAAAAAGTTAGTGTAACATTTTTTTTATGTGATGTAATATTTTAAAGTTTAAGCTTAGCCTTTCTCTCTCTCTCTTCTCTTCTCTTTCTCACAAAGAAAAAAAAAACATCATCAAAGATTTGTTGTTTTTCTTTTTGTTTTTATAGTTTATCTTATTTTAATAATATCTTCGTCTTCTTGGCGATTTTATCCACACTTAATTTATAGTGTTTCTTCTAAAGATTTATTCGTGGATTGTTATCTTGGATACAAGTACATCGACGATTTGATGCGGGTTTAATCAAGTTCTTCTTCATCAAAAGTAGATCTA
>JAJJMA010321319.1:0-19960 GCA_023529015.1 Papaver nudicaule
AAATGCACAACTTGGAGCAGGAAAAGAAGCTCTGATATACAGAAATTATATTCAACGGTTTTGTGTCACGTCGTCTGGACTATTGTCGAAAGTAAGCGAGGGTGATGTTATACCTTTTCTTAGTCGTCCTAAGGTCTGTTACAGGTTGGGTGTTTTCAGCTTGGCATCTAGCCATGTTGATGATGGTTTTGTAAGCTCTTTGAGTTCTCCTTTTCTTACTTCTAGTAAGTTTCCAGTATATATAACTACGTCTGCTGAGATAGCCCAATAGACTTGGAAGGAAGCTCCGTGAATTCCGCTAGGCGATTTTCGATTCTCATGTGCTTAGTTTTTTGATTCGCAGATCTTTCAAGGGTCGACTGATTACTATTTGCAATTTACTTTCATTGATTCTACTAGTATGATTTAGTAATATTTATAAAAATCTCAGTTATATCGTATAACAAGATTATGTTCTTAAGAATCTAGAGATAAAATCTCTTATTTCCTTAAAACTAGAATAATATATATGATATCTCAGTTTCATTAAAACTAATGGTATTCTAAAATCTTTTTGCAGGTTAACCTTGTTGTTCATCCGGTTGTAATTCAAGTAGATTTTCAATCGAAGTTGATTCACCAGTTGTTATTTTGAGTTGAGAAGAAATTTCTTTAACTCACTATCATCAGTAGATATCCCTATTTCCTCCCAATTGATACCTATTTACCAATTGAGAAGTTTATTTGTTGATACCCAGAATTTTAAATATCCTCGTTGTTCACATTAGACTCAAAAACCATGATCAACATCAACATCATCATCATCATAGCCATGGCCTTTCTTCACTGTTTCCTGAATTACCAATACAACACATTTACTCACCCACTTAATAATCCCGTAACTATAGGAATTCCCTCCAATCTCATGTACGGAAATTCCGGAACTTTTTTCAAATTTCAAAATCAAAAAATCTCACGTGTGGAGAAGAATTTTCCAGAAAATCAGATATGGCATAAATGCAAATATGCAAAATCAAGGCAATTGAGAGTTTTTTGGAAAGAAAAATATTCAAGGTTGACTGAGAATAACAATAAGGTAGATATATATACAACACATCAAAAACAATTCAGTGTGCGATTACAAAAATTTTCTTCACAGTATTGTCAAGGAAAACAACAACAGAAGATGTCTTCAACCTCAACCTCCCAAGTAGATACTCTCTCTACAAAGATGCAAGAAACAACCATTGGAGTTAATAGCCTCAGAACTCCTCGCAGACCATAGTAGCAGCAGAGGTGGTGGATGCAGCAGCTGATGAGTGGACGATAAGTCTGCTTGGAAAAATTTTCTCTCATGAAGAAACTGACTATGACAGAATCAAGGATACCATCAATCGGATCTAGAAGAAATATAAGAAAGTTGAAGTCTATTCAAAAGGAAGAAACAAGTATCTTTTCAGATTCAAGGAAGAGAAGTATCTGAATGATGTGCTCAATAGAGTTCCATGGACAATCAATGGAGAGCTCATGATTTTACAAAATTTTAATGCAAAAATCGATCTAAAGGATCATAAATTCCTCAGTCAGGTATGGTGTGTGCAGCTGAGTGGGCTTAATCAGGTTCCACTTAATAAGAAGTTACTAGATGAGATTTGCAGCGACATGGGTAAAAGAGTGGTACCAAGAGACAAATCTCGCATGCCAAGGGGAACTCTATCAACCACTGTGTTTGTAGATGTCAAGGTGAATGATCCACTGAGAAGGGGGGGCTGGATTAAAACTGCAACTGGACAATACGTCTGGGTTAAATACTACTGGGATAATCAACCTTTCACAATATGTACCATTTGCTATGTTATAGAGCATACAAATGAGTTATGTCAACACTACGGAAGGCAACTATATGCAGAAAATCTCACAACTGAAGATTATGCAGTCTGGAGTACTAAAACAGAAGAGGGAAGGGCATATGTGGCTGCCTATAACGAGAATATGTGTGCCCCAGAAACACAAAGGGTCATGGCTATAGAATGCTCGAGTGCTGAAGTAATTGAAGCAGATCATGAGATTAGAAAGAATAAGAGATCTAGAAGCCAAAATCAAAGCAGTGAAGATTCCTCAATACCTAACCCAAACCTCAAAGCTCATGCAAACCCCTTATTCACCGAGGATGGAGTTGATATTCAGGGTACAAATTTCTCAATTGGACAAACTAGGTTTAATCCTGTTGTTTATTCGGGGGGAAAGGGATACTAGAGAGCGAAAGGGTGAATCAGCCAGAGATGAAACAATTACACCGGAACAACTTGGAAATCCTGCAATTTTGGTATATATTTCTCTACCCAAATCCTCTTTTTGCTCAATTAAGAAATTATATAGGTTTTGTGATTTTATACATAGTTATAGGTTTTCCTTTAGCTCAATTATTGATTACAAAGCTTTTTCTATTACCCAATATCTGTTTGTCAAAATTGAAAACATGAGAATCCTAGCTTGGAATGTTCAAGGAGCTGCTCAAAATTTCACAAAAACTCAAGTGAAAACACTAGTAAAAGCCCAAAATCCAGATCTGATATTTTTGTCTGAAACCAAAATTGGTGATGATAGAATGATTGGTATAGCTAATTCAGTGCAATACTATAACCATGTCTGCATAAGTAAAGTAGGTTTAGCTGGAGGACTCATCCTAATGTGGAAAGATGACATAGTGTGTGAAATTGCTGCTGCTTTTAATAACATGATACATGCTTTAGTTAAATTGCATCCTAATAAGCCTGCAACTCTAATTACATTCATGTATGGTTCCCCATATATTGATGTCAAGAAAACACAATGGAATTTCCTGCATGAATTAAGTGATAATTTAGGACAACCATGTATTGTATTAGGAGATTTAAATTTTCATCCTATAAATTCATACTGTACTAACAAATCAAATTCTGCAGATAAGTGGGTTCAAGAGAAAGTTGATGATTGTGGTTTGATGGATATAGGATACATTGGTAGGGATTACACTTGGACCAGTAATAAATATAGAACAGGTGATAGGAAAGTTAGAATTGATATGTGTTTAGGAAATAATGAATGGTGTTTACACTTTCAGCATGCTAAACTTTTTCACCTAGCTCAGAAAGGGTCAGACCACTGTCCAATTCTCCTAGTAACAGAACCAGAGGTAAGTACACTTTGGAAACCATTTAAGTTTTTTGCTCCTTGGCTTAAGCATAGCAATTTTAGCAATCAGTTGAAATTAGGATGGCAAATCCAGGCTACAGGGTCACCAGCAAACCAACTTAAGCAAAAACAGAGAAGTACTAGGATAAGGCTGTCACAGTGGAATAAAATTGAATTTGGTGACATAGATACAAACATTAAAACTCTGCAGCAACAGCTTCTTGAAGCTCAGAGTGAGTCACCTTCTTTACAACAGCATGACAAAGTTGTCTATCTAACTAAGGAGATTGACAAATGGTTCTCAATACAAGCTGAGTTCTATATGCAAAAATCGGGAGATAGATTTGTTAAGGATGTAGATAACAATTCTAGATTTTTTCATACACAGACGAATAGAAGGATGAGTCGTAATCATATTGATGCTCTTTGTGATGATGCAGGTATCTGGCATGACACAAGAGGAGGTATTTCTAATCTTTTAACCACTCATTTTAGTACTGTTAGCACCACATCTAATCCTAATTATACTGATGAGATTTTTGATATTCTTCCAGTAATTATTACTAATGAGGATAACATGAATTTGATCAGGATTCCTACTAGTGAGGAAATATACAAAGTTTTGAAAGAAATGCCAGCTTGGAGCTCACCAGGGCCTGATGGATTCCAAGCTGGGTTTTATCAGTCTCAATGGGACTGTGTTGGTAAGGATGTAGTTCAAGTAGTGCAAAAGTTTTTTGAATGGAGATTCATGCCAAAGCATCTTAATAAGACTTACATTTCACTGATCCCTAAAACTGAAGTGCCAAAATCCCCAGTAGATTATAGGCTAGTAGGATTATGTAATGTAACTTATAAGATTATTTCTAAGATCATAGCAAACAGAATTAAGCCCTACCTGAAGCACTTAATATCACCCTTCCAGGCAGCATTTGTACCTACTAGATTAATACATGATAATATAATTGTTGCACATGAAATGGTCCATACCATGAAGCACAAAAGTGGTTATGGAGGCACAATGGCATTAAAGTTAGATCTGTCTAAAGCCTTTGACAGGCTTGAATGGAATTTCTTGATTGATATCTTAAAGAGATTTGGTTTTGGTAAGGAGTTCTGTGACTTAATACATCAGTGTATTTCAACCACCAGCATTTCAATAATGTTGAATGGGACACCATGTGATGAGTTTAAACCCACTAGAGGCAAGGAGATCCTTTATCTCCTTACATGTTTATCTTAGCTATGGAATTTCTAAGTAGAGCTTTGTGTATAGCTGAAACTAATCATAAAATTAATGGTGTCAGGGCAGCTAGAGGAGTCCCTCGTATTACTCACTTGATGTTTGCAGATGACATACTTATATTTGCACATGCAAACACAAAGAACATATAAGGTATTCTGGAAACACTCAATAACTTTGGGAGCTATTCAAGTCAGTTACTCAATTTTAATAAATCTTGCGTTTATTTCAGTAGCAATCTAAGTGACCCACAATGTGAAGGCTTAGCCAGAGCATTGAACATGAGTATAATCAAAGACTCTAAAAGGTATCTTGGTGCACCTTTAGTTATAGGAAGAAGTAAAACAGTGTCTTTCCATCCTATAGTTCAGTCCTTTGATGCTAGACTTAAGAACTGGAAAAGCAAAACCTTAAACCAGGCTGCTAGATCTACTATGGTTAAGCATGTTTTGAACTGCTTACCATCTTACCAAATGGGCTGTTTCAAACTGCCCAAAGGTTTATTAGATAAGATGGACTCAATCCAAACACATTTCTTTGGGGCCATAAAGATAATAAAGGTATTTGCTATGTTGCTTGGGATGCAATGTGTAAACCAAGAGCCTTAGGAGGTTTGGGATTTAGAAACCTTGAACATTTTAATATGGCTATGCTTAGCAAGCTAGCCTGGAAGGCATGTACTGATAGTGATGCTTTGTGGGTCAGAATAGTTAAAGAAAAATATTCAAGAGAAAGGAGTTTTTTGCACTTAGATAAGTGTAGAGATGACTGTTCTTGGGTATGGAGGGGGATTTTTGATGGGATCCAAACTGTCAAAAAATTCTCTTGTTGGATAGTCAGATGTGGAACTAAGATTCACATATGGTTAGATTGTTGGGTAGAAGGCATGGATGCGCCACCTAAGCCAGCTGCTGGTTTAGCTACCCCTACAGGCTATAGATTGGTATGTGATCTTTTTTATCAATGGTACAAGAAATTGGAATATTGAGTTGGTTAACACCCTTTATGATGTTGAAACAGCTAATAGAATAGTTAATATGCAGGTAGCTGAAACAGGGAATGATAGTTTTATTTGGAAACCAGATAGAAAAGGAAAATTCTCAGTCAAATCTGCATACAATCACAGTCACTACACCAAATTTGGCGAATAGCAACACTATGTAGCAACGGTAATGCTGCCGTTGCGGAATAACAACTCTTTTGGGCCGTTGCGGAATTTAGAAACGACCCAAATCACGTTGCTAATAGCAACTCTTTTTTATTTGCACGTGTGAGGTGAGCGTGTGGGCATCAACACCACCCCACACTTTTTGTTATTATTCTACCCAAGAATAAAACCCGTGTAAACCTTATTTCCCTTTGTACGCCCCAGTGTTTGCCGAAAAAATAAATAAAACCCTTATCTTATCTAACCTAAACAAACATCGATCTCTCATTCTTCTTTTCTTTTCTTCTCTCTTCTTCTTCTTCTTCTTCTTCTTCTTCTTCTTCTTCTTCTTCTTCTTCTTCTTCTTCTTCTTCTTCTTCTTCTTCTTCTTCTCCTGGCTTATCAAGCGAAATTCCAAATCTTATCTAACCTAAACAAACATCGATCTCTCATTCTTCCTTTGTACGCCATATTTCTTCTCCTTCGATCTGGTATTTTTATATCTTATCTAGGGTTTAGATTTAGATCTTAAATCTTTAGATCTAGAGGTACAGAAAAAAAACGAGGAGAGGAAGATTTAGATCTTAAATCTTTCTAGGTAGTGTATTCTTATCTCTTTCACTAACTTCAATCTTTACGAATCTGTTTATTGAACATATATTGTATGAAATTGGGTTTCTATTGCAGCACTGCGTGAAGAATCGATTTCTATGAAATTGTGTTTCTATTTTGCATAAATTGTATTTTGATGTGAGGGTTTCCTTCTAAGTTTCCAATTTAAGTCTCTATTCAGATTCGAATGTGTATAGAGCCATGGTTTTGTTATGGCTGAAATTTCCAGCGAAAAGACTGAAAATGGTGTGTTGATGCCATGGTTACCATAACTACGCAGTTCACGGATCTGATGAACAACCACAACAACATCAGCATCAGAATGACCAAATCGAAATCAAGGGTTAGGGTTTTCTCTTTTTCTCATTTTATTTGTGATTTTTGGATTCTTGGATTTTTTTGATGATTTAATTTGGTGATTTTTTTGTGTGTAGATGAAGAGAAAAGTAATGGTAAAGAATAAATGGGTAGATGGTTCTCAACTAAATCTCAAGAAGATGAATTTGCTGATGCTATTACTGAGAAGAAGTCCACTTCAATGGAAGCCAAGAAGAAGAAGGGTTTGAATCCTAAACTCCAGCTCTCTGTACCTCGTTCTGATGATGTTTCATTTGCCAAATTCTTGTAAGAACTTCTTCTTCTTCTGATCTCCTTTTTTTTCTGATTTTTTTGTATGAATTTTTATTGATTTTGTTTTGGTGGTGTTGGGATTTTTAATGAAGGACCCAAAGTGGGACATTCAAAGAAGGTGATTTGCTTGTTAATAAAGATGGTGTCCGAATTGTTCAGCAGAATGAAGATGAAGCTGTAAGTCAAGTCAACTCTTTTATTGCTAAATTGGGTTTTTCTGATTTTCTGAAGAAAGTTGTAGCGATTCCGGACCCGTTTCTTGCTGCCATTTGCAAGCAGGCAAGTACTATGTCACAAATGAATATACTTTTCATTATTTGACTTTAGGAATACTGGAATGATAAGTAAAAATGTGAATATTATTGCTTCATGTAGGTGCTGAAAGGATTGTGGTATCTCCACCATGATAAACACATAATCCATAGGGACATGAAACCGTCTAATCTGTTGATTAATCATAGAGGAGAAGTCAAGATAACAGACTTTGGTGTGAGTGCTATACTAGCAACCACTTCTGCTGAGAGGAATACCTTTGTTGGGACTTACAACTATATGTCTTTGAGTAATCTAACTTTTACTATCGTAACTAATTCCCAGTTTTATGTACATTGTTCATATGTCTATGAGTAGGTCATATGAAATTTTGTTTACACAGCCCGAGAGAATCACTGGAGAAGCATATGGATACGAACGTGATATCTGGAGCTTGGGGCTAGTTATATTGGAGCGTGCAACAGGTAAAGACAACAGACCTTAAATTTTTGTATTCAACACTATTTTGTCTGATTAGGTTGTACTTGTTATGGTTATCGCATGTTTGCACTCTAATAACCATATTACTGATAATTTGGTTTCTCATGTTCGCAACAGGAACATCCTTTCATCAAAAAGTATGAAGATAAAGACGTCAATCTCGCATCTTACTTTTCTGATGCCGGATCGCCATTAGCCACTTTTGGAACGCCGATATCTGATGTTGTTTTTGTGACCTTTATAGTTAAATGTTTATAATTTATGGAACATCTTCTTAAGCATCTGTCATCAAATGTACCTCATATTTGTTGCGTTGGACTGTTGTGTACTTCATTTTAAGTGCTAATCAATGCTTTCTATCTTCAGCAAATTATAGGTGCTAATCAATGCGTTGGACTGTTGGTATGTTGC
Organism: Papaver nudicaule; assembly: GCA_023529015.1. Taxonomy (NCBI): domain Eukaryota; kingdom Viridiplantae; phylum Streptophyta; class Magnoliopsida; order Ranunculales; family Papaveraceae; genus Papaver; species Papaver nudicaule. The sequence goes on from JAJJMA010321319.1 coordinate 7,950, forward strand.
CTTTCTCTGACGACATTGAATTGCCAAATAAGCTCAATTCTTTTACAGCATTTCATGGAAACCGGAAAAGGTATCAGTTGGACTACCTATGAACTCTGCATCATATAATTATGTCACTAAACTGATCAGCTTTTCTCACTTCATGTATAAATTTGTGTGTAGTTATAAATATATTTCTTTGTTTCTAAGTTCCTTTGCTTGTGCATTACCCTCTTTTATATATTCTTTTACAGACCCAGTAGCATTATTGCACCGGTTATTCTTTTAGTTGTTGGATTTTGATCGATACATACTTAAGTTCTTTTTTGTGTATTGTTGTAGGTTGAAGATCCGATGCTGAAAGCAACAAAGTAGTTGAAGTTGGATCTTGAACAGAACAAGGTTTGCTGATGCATTATTAATTTATTTGCTATCTGGAATCTGTCTAATATTGCTCCATGGATACTGAAACTAGCTAGGTTTTATGTATTAGAGAACAAGAACATTGGTTTTCAGTTATCTGAATGTATGAATTTTTTTAGTTTTTTTTTGCTAAGTTTTTTTGTAAGTGTATGAAGTATTGATTTTGGCTAAGTGTATGAAGTATTGATTTTGGCTAAGTGTATGAAGTATTGATTTTGGCTAAGTGTCTGAATGGTTTGAAAAAATATCTATCTTTGTAAGGTCAAAGATTGGCCGAGCTGACCAGGTCAAAGTCTGACCAAGCTTGTTTTGATCAGGTCAAAGTCAAGCTTGGTCTTCTTTGACCTGGTCGTTTTTTTTGACTTTGGTAAAAATTTAGAAACGGCAATGAGCCGTTGCTGGTAAAAATATCCGAAACGGTAAATAGGCCGTTGCTGATTAAAATTTGAAACGGTTACAAGACCGTTGCGGGCAAAATTAAGCAACGGAAAAAAGGCCGTTGCGGGCAAAATCTAGCAACGGCTGAACTCGGCCGTTGCTAGGACCGTTGCTACCCGGGAGACGCAACGGCAACATTACCGTTGCTAAAATTCGTCACACCATGAATAGCAACGGCCATCCCCCGTTTCTAACACTTTTAGCAACATATGGGCACCGTTGCTACCACCCAAAATTGGTGTAGTGAATGCTCTATGTAATGCTAGCATTAGAAACTACAATAATCTCACAGCTGATGAAGCGGCACAATGGAAAAATCTCTGGAATACAAAACTGCCTCATAGAATCTAACTATTCATATGGAGAGGACTTAAAAAGTGCCTGTCAACTAGGGAAAATAATCACAAATACAAGCAGGATATCGAAACTCATTGTAGTTTTTGTGATGCAGAACTTGAATCAGCTCAGCATCTCTTTATTGAGTGCCCATTTGCTCAGTTAGTTTGGTCAGGAGTAGGGATTAATCTTAACCAATTGATAATACAACATATCAGTTTCTCTAATTGGCTCACACATTGTTTCACAATAGATTACCCAGATCCCACTAACAATATTTTACATAAAAATCTGATCTTATATATGACTGCAGCTTGGATGATTTGGAAAACAAGATGTAGGGTACAAAACCATATGTGGATGGTACAGTGGAGAGAATCCAGCAGTTAGTTAGTCAAATAACTAGTGCTAGTCATGGTGGTAATCTGCACCTGTCCAATTGTTTGCAGATTCAGGAATGGATTCCACCTGACCCAGACTACATCAAAGTGAATGTAGATGCCTCTTTTATGGAAGATACTGGAAATGGTAGTATTGGACTAATTGCTCGTAATTTTGCAGGCCACAACATTGGAGCACGAGGAAGATACTTTGATGGTCGACTAAATGAAGGACTGGATGCAAAAAAGCTAGAGTGTATGGCAATGGAGGAGGCTGTGCGTTGGATCAAGGAGCTGGGACTGCATAAAGTTGTCTTCGAAGCTGATTGTGAGAATGCAATAAAGTCTATCAATGCTACAGACTTTAGTGTTCACTGGAGAAATCAAAACTTAATTATTAATATTAGAGAAATTATGAAGCAGGAAAACTTTTGGTTTTTTAGGTTAATAAAAAGGGATGCCAATAGCATGGCCCATAAGTTAGCAAGGAAAGCAAGAACAGAAAGGTCAAATTTTCAGTTTTCTGTCAATTATCCAAACTATGCAATAGAGTGGTTAAGGGAAGACTATTATGTACCCAATATTTGATTACATCAATAATATTTCATTTGCATCAAAAAAAAAAAAACTGATTTGATTTGGTGAGATCATTATAAGAAGATGTAGCCAGTAAATTAACCTCAACAATTCCAGAATTAGAAGATTGATAACAAATACTCTGAATATTACCTCTGATTGCTATTGCTGAAGCTTCTTGAGATTGAAAATTAATAAACTCAATTGAATCTTCTTCATCGTCAGTAACAAGATGTGAATCATCGCCATCCTCAACTGAACTTGTAGAAACATCCGCAGTTGCAACCAGATGAAAACCAGTGAGATTAATTTCATTTGCTGAAGAAGTTTTATGAATCTGAGAATTCAAAAACTCAATTGAAACAATCTCTTCTTCTTCTTCTTGATTTATAGGAATTAATGAATTAACAGCAGTTGGTGAAGCTGAATGAAATTGAGGCCTCAATGTATCCGTTGACCACCTATCGTTTTCTTCTTCAACACCATTAGGGAATAAATTGGTTTCTATATATTCATGAAAAATTGTAGAAGGTAAAAGAACATAATCAATATTTGTAGAATTTGAATATAAAATCTCAGAAAAAAATTTATCTCCACCATCGTCAGTGGAGACAGGCAAAAACTTAATTTTTGTATCAAAATTTTCTTCAAAGGAAAAAGTAGGAATCGATTCAAACACATGTACTACTTCTTTGATAATACGTTTATGAGCTTTACCATAATATCTCAGGTCATATATCTCCCTAAATATCTTTTTCGCCTTCTGTAACAATTTTGACCACTTACGGAAACGAAAATTCCGAACTGGAGAAGAAGAAACACGCAAAATATCATACCATTTTCTGCAAAGCTTCCAATCGTCCACTGCTAATCTTAACAATTTCTTTGTAGGTAATAATTTACCTCTTAATGGTACCCATTTTTTTTTTTCTTCAAAAAAAAAAAAAAAAAAACTGTGAATGCTCCCATGGATGTAAGTAGCTCTCAATACCAATTGTATTGTTCTAGTACAAATCAGAGATCAAATTCGTAAGATAATATCGTAAATCGTCACAATCATCGTATATATTCGTCGGATAATGTTGCTCCGGTGGCAGATAGAATCGTAAAAAAAGTTCATACACAATACATGATACGAAATGAAAGAAAGACCTCAGCTAAATACTCACCTACCACCAGCACAAGTACCACCTAGATGGTGACACGTGGTGCAACTAACCAATGGTGGCTAATGACTAAACACTAGACTGTTAATGCTAACCCACCAAGGAGGATAAGGGCTAACCATCTCTCTACTCACCCCATAGGTACATGACAATGTTGTTGCCAAATTCAATAATTTCAAATGGCAATCGCGTTATATGTAGCCAGCTGATATTTGAAACATTGTGGATGTCATATGATATTTGAGGGCACTGTTTTAAGCTACATAGAGAGGACAAAGAGCTAGCTACAAGTCTACATTAATCCCAATTTTTTTCTGGTGCTGAAGGAGCTCATGCCTGAGCATTCCTAGCTTTTTCAAGCTTGAAAGATTCTGCAACTTGGGTTGAATAAAATTCAACAGTCCTAACCTTTGTCTCGTTAGTTTTGTGCAATCTTTGGGTGTGTATGTCAATGTATTATCAAAAGAAATGAAACACACTGAAATGCTTGCATATATACAAACTCTTAATTACACTGTTGTCAAAGAAGGATTCATAACATCTGTTACATCACTCAAATAAAAATGTTTACATGGAGAACTATGTACCTTCGCAATTGATCTCACTGCATTGGTGAGTTTATTAAGATTCAAATGAAATTCATGTACCTCCTCTCAACAATTCTTACTTGTGATGCTTTATTCTGATCTCCATGAATGAATTCCTTTACCATATTTCTCCTCTCAACAATTCTTACTTGTGATGCTTTATTCTTATCTCCATGCATGAATCAATTCCTTTACCATATTTCTAATTGTCCAAATCAATGTTTACGGCACCTTTTTCCAAGACCACACATACCAAATTTCTTTCTGACTTCAACCCTCTTCTTCTTCTTTCTCTTCTTCTTCTTGTTTCTCATCTTAACCATTACCAAACCTTGTAGCACCACCATGTTTACTGAAAATGAGATCTGTCTCTGTGTATGACTAACTTAAAAGAGGTTACTGTTGTTTATATAGAGAAGATCACAGTATAGAACTCTATCCTAACAAAACTCTGAGACTTATCTAAAGCATTAGGAAAAAGCTTATCAAAAGCTGGACGTACAAATCCTAGTTCTATACTAGATTACAAGGAATAAAAGCTAAATAGTCATAGATACAGTCTGTTACTTGGTTCGCATGCTTCTGAGGGTCCTCTGTACCGGTAGCTTGTGTGGTTCAGCTCATATGAATCTGAGCACACCACGTGATTCTCAACAACCCTATCAACCAGAGCCTCTGATTTCAACCAAGTGGGGCGACATGTGTTCAAAATTTCAGAGATTTCATCTCAATAAAATATCATAGCTGCCTTGGACCGACATTGGATTCGTTTCTTCAGTGAAGACAATGTACGCGTGGTGAAGTAATGGACTATGACTCATCAACTATGTACAACAGACAAACAGAAACGTTAAACAGTAATTGTTGTTCGTTTCGAGGTGCACCCACATTTTGGTGTTTGCAGAGGAGGTTAACCTCATTTTTGAAAGAACGAGGGCGCACCTCAGCACCGTTGGATCTTTTTTCAACGGCGCTGATGCATAAAAAAAAAAGAAAAAAAAAAACGGATGAGAAAAATAGAAATGCATCAGCGCCGTTGAAAAAAGATCCAACGGCGCTGAGGTGCGCCCTCATTCTTTCAAAAATGAGGTTAACCTCGTGATAGCACCACTCAACATTTTAATCATTCTTGTAGGATGCATGTGAATTGTTAGGGAAACGATGGTCGTGACGTTTGTTGGATTATGCTTTTGCATGGACATTTTAATCACTTTTGTGCCGAAAAACCCAAAAAATTCATTTGAATGAACGCGAGTTGAATAGCCATGACGTTATTGTTAACCAAATGTCGAGCAAGTGGTCTGTTTTTTTATCACTTCGGTTGTTCGAGATACAAAGATAAGGAACTTGGATTCCCAACCAACTTTCTTTTATGGGTGATCAGAGATTTTACCAGGGCCGGCCCTGAGGCAAGGTAAGCAAAGTCTTTCTTTGGGGCAGCATTGTCGTAGGGGCAACAAATTTGGGTTGTACAATGAGAATCTTTGTGTTAAAATGGCTATTGTCTAGCGTTGTTTTGCAACTTACAACAAATTAAGGATGAAAATAACGGGCAGCAACTAAATACTTCAGCGTGGACGATAAAATCGACGCTATCTATTGCCAATCCATCAGCAAGTAATTTCAATTGTCACATTCACATATATGTAGGACTTTTTCCTAAAATACATATGGGAATTAACAAGTTTTCAGTTCTGTATACAATGGAAAAAGAACATGATCAAATGTACTGATCAGACTTCAAAAAAAAAGAAGATGCTACTGATCATCCACCCAAATGAATCCTTTTTAAATGATCGGAGTGTTGCATTAATACACAAATCAAAGAGCTAGATATTAACCACCATAGATATATACAAACTTAGCTAATTTACATTACATGTTTAGCACATAGATTATTCAAGCTAGAGAAAGTGAGACGAGCTTAACAGTATTATTACTTTTCATTTTCGACATCAAAATTCAGGGCACCCATCCCATACATACGCGTAATTATAGCAATGCAAAGAAGTGGCAAGTCATCACCTCATGCTAACAATACATGACACGTCCAAAGCCTTTGTGTCATGCATATATGATTCCAAATGGGCGTCCACAATAACACCTGCTAAACACGAAGAAGAATAATCAGAGACCAAAATCAAATCATTAAACCGGTTCATTGATCCGAACTGTAGTTATCCACGGGTGGTCAAACTTTGTTGACTTAGTCAAAGGTTTGGTGAAGTGGGATCGGGGGCAACTTTTCTTTGGTTTTGTTTGGGGCATACATATCCCAGGGCCGGCCCTGGATTTTACTGCACTATATTAAAGGGGGAGCTATCCCAGAAGTCTACAGAGTCCACCGACAGAAGAAAGATACTTACTCCACTTCCTTGCTTGAATTTGAAGCCAATGGAGTGAGTGGGATACCCTTTGGATGAAAAGTTGATGAAGAGATCGAAATATACCAAATGCTCTCATAATGGGGTTCACTGAATTAAGACCACTAAACCAGGCGGTACTTTAGTACTATTTGACAATGAAAAAAATGAAAAGATGTGCAAAAATGAACCAAACCAATCGCCTCACGAAAACATTATTACCAAAAAGCGAGAAAAAAAATGTCTGACTTGGGAAACGTGCTAAGAGCTACTCTTTCGCAACCGACATGTTCTTCACCAACAGGTCGGCCACCGGATAATCCGATCTCTAATTCTGAACTTGAGATGGAGGATGCTACTAATAATCAAACAACCTCTCTAGTGAACAATTCTAATCTTTCTTTCTTACAAACAGCTAAGAAATCTTTACATCCATGGGAATCTTGGAAAGATGATGATGACTTTCTAGATTCATTTTTTAATATTTCCGATGATTCCTCAGCTGATAGTATGGATGATACTACGGAATTACCCCATGATGATGGTAAGTCTATGTTGAATAACATTCCTGTCATCAAGTTAGATCGATCTACACAGGACAGAATCAGAAATCCTTGGAGGCGGTGCTTAATTGGGAAGGTTATGGGGAAAACAGTCGGCTTTAAATTTATTCAAGATCGCATTCAAGCCCTTTGGAGACCCATTGGATCTATTCAGATCCTCGATCTTGGGAAAGATTTCTTCTTGTTTAAATTTTCAGAGGATACAGATTTGAAAACAGCTTTGCTTCAAGGACCTTGGTTCATCAACGGTCATTACTTTTCCCTAATTCGATGGTCACCTGATTTCAAACCGTCGGAGGTCAATTTTCTCAAGACCATTCTGTGGGCTCGTCTTCCTGGCCTTCCAATAGAATACTTTGATAAGGATGTGTTGTATCGAATTGGTAATACTATCGGTCGTACTGTTAAGGTGGATACTAACACAGAAAATATCTCTCGAGGTCGTTTTGCTCGGATCTGTGTGGAAATTGATTTGCTTAAACCTCTTTTACCTGCTTTTAGAATTGGAAAGCTAACTCAGCTCATTGAGTATGAAGGAATTGCTACTATCTGTTTTGACTGTGGTCGTGCCAACCATAAGGCTGAAAATTGCCCCCACAAACAACATACAGGCACACAGAGTAATTCTGAATTGGCTAAATCTGATACCAAATTGGTTACTGAGAATTCTTCTATACCAGATGGCTATGGTCCTTGGATGTTGGTAGACCGAAAACATCGCCGGACTCTGCAAGCTTCGACCCCCAAAAATGCCCCACTGCAGGGATCACGATTTAATGTTCTACAACATCCTAGAGCTATGGAGCCAAATGTAGACCAATCTACAAATTCAAGCGGCTCTACGAGAGTCTGGAAGAATCGAGATCCTTCTCTCTATAAAGGTAAACCTGCTATCTCTGGTACTACTTCCCGAAATGGGTCGGTATCAATTTTGCGTAATGCTAATAAAAAGGAGATTGTTGGGACACAGTATAAGGCCACTATGCATTCTACTAATGTCTCCAATACAGCAGAGCACATGAACCACACGGACCCTTCATGTAGCAATTCAGTTGTACATATGCCACAGAAACAAATTGAGAATAAGGATGGTAATGACATCCACAATGGTAAGAAGTCTGGTTCGTCTATCCTTAAAAATTCTGTTGGCGAATTCGATGAGTCTTGCTCAGGAGTGAATAAGGGTAAGATAATGGTATTTGGGGCTTTCCCTAGTGGTGGTGGTAAAAGAGCCACTGACGCTGTACCTGACAAGCACATTGCTCCGGTTTCTGAAACTCCCAACCCAAGCTTGGAGTCATCTGCACCGCTCAGCTTTTCCTCAGGTGCAGTGGGCTCTTCGCAAGGAAAAACACGACTAAAGAAAATGGCCAGGGGACACCGTGGTCAAGGTGGGGTGCAACAGGTTAGTGCTGACACAAACATTAATAAGAGGGCAAAGCGTACTCATGAAGACAGAGACCAAGATAACAGTTGGGTGGGCTTTGAAGCATGTGTTTCAAGTCATTCAATGGACAACACTTTAGCCGCAGCGGATCAACCACAATATTGTGAGAGTGCGGCCACACCAACATCTCGAGAGACATGTGTCTCAGGAACTGACGCTGGCCTGAACAAATCTGTTTCCAATGAAGGTAATGGTATGGAATTGTAGAGGTGCTAGTAAGCCCTCTTTTTCAAGGGTTGTGAGGGATCTTGTTCGTATACATAAGCCCTCAATCCTTGCAATTCTGGAAACTCGCATGTCCGAAGCTGCTTCTAAAGTTATCATCAGTAATTTGGGTTACAGTAGTTCTATTATTGTGCCTTCTCAAGGATATTCTGGGGGTTTATGGATGCTCTGGAATGATACTGATATGCATGTGCAAGCTACATCGGTTTCTCGCTGGGCTATACATGCTGTCATTACGCCCAAAATTGGGCAACCTTGGGTGTTCTCTTCAGTTTATGCTAGTCCTAATCCTCTTCTTCGGAAAGGGGTTTGGTCAGAAATGGAGAATATTGCAGGTATGAATTGTGCATATGCTGCCATGGGCGACTTTAATGCCATTTCACATATTTCAGACAAAAAAGGTGGTATTAGCCCTTCTTATTCCACTTTGTTTGAGCTTAATTCTGTTATGAGTAACTGCAACCTTATCGACCTTCAAGCTGCTGGCCCCAGATACACATGGACTAACAAACAAATTTTGAGGCGCAATATTCAAGAGAAGCTGGATAGGACTCTGGTGAATGAAGAATGAAGATTGTTGTATCCTAATGCAAAGGTTAGTAACCTGGGTTTCTTTAATTCAGATCATAGAGTTCTACTTCTAGATTTGCATCCTTCCCGAAAGTTTCGGAAAAGACCATTCAGAGTTGAAGCTATGTGGTTAGAGGATCTTAGATTTAAGCATCTGGTGGCGGATGTTTGGAAGAATGATCCGGATGCTTTAAGCTCTAGTTCTGCTAGTAGCTTCATCTGTGAAAAATTCACAAAGCTAGCTGCGGAATCTAGAAAGTGGAATAAAGAAGTTTTTGGGTCGTTAGTCCGGAATATTGAGAATGCTAGAGATGCTTTAGTTTTGGCACAATTGAGATTTAGTGAGCATCCCTCTCTTCCTAATAAAGCCCATGAGGCTCATTGTCTGAACTCTTATCTTCGTTGGCTCCACTTAGAGGAGATTTTTTGGGCTCAAAAATCCAGAGTTCAATGGTTAAAACATGGTAATCTAAACACCAGATTTTTCCATGTTTCCACTATGGTGAGACGTCATAAGAATTTTATTAACGCTTTGAAGCATGATAACGGTACCTGGGTTTATGAGGAACAAGAGATTGAGAATATGATTACAAGTTATTTTACCCATCTTTATTCTGATCCTCAACTGCATCGGTATCCAGGTCTTGGCAATCTGATCCCTAGAGTTATTAGTGATGAGGATAATGCCTGGTTAACTAGGCCTGTCACTAATGGTGAAATTTGGGATATCATTCGAAGTATGGGTCCTCTTAAGGCACCAGGTCCTGATGGGGTTCAAGGCCTTTTTTATATCCGGAATTGGGACATCATTGGTGATTCGGTTTGTCAAATGGTTCAGGAATTTTTTGTCTCACATTCTATGAACCCAACCATTAATCAAACATTTATCACCCTTATTCCTAAAATTCAAAACCCTTCTATGGTCAAGCATTTTAGGCCTATTAGTCTTTGTAACTTTGCATACAAGATTATTTCTAAGATTTTAGCATCTAGGTTTAAACCTTTCCTTGAAAAGTTCATCAACCCTTCTCAGCATGCCTTTGTCCAAGGAAGGTCTATTTTTGATGCTATTATGACTACCAATGAGATCTGTCACTCTCTTAAATCCAAGAAAGGTAAGAAGGGCTGGATGGCTATTAAAATTGATTTTGAGAAAGCATATGATAAGATGAATTGGGATTTCATTTGTCAAGTTCTTGAGACTTTGGGTTTCAATAGCTGTTGGAGGACCTGGATTCAGCAATGTATGTCCACTGTCTCTTATCGAGTTCTAGTGAATGGGGCTCCTGGTGGTGAATTTAAACCACAGAGAGGTCTGAGACAGGGAGATCCCTTGTCTCCATATCTGTTTATCACTGGTCTTGAAGTACTGTCTCGATTAATCAATCAGGGTGTTGCCGACAACAAGATTCATGGGTTCAAAATCGCGGCTGGTGCTCCAGAGGTAACACATGTTTTTTATGCAGACGATAGTGTCTTGTTTCTACAGGCTACATTAAGAAATGTTAGGGGTATTAGAGATATCCTTGACACCTATTGCACATGGTCTGGTCAGGTTGTGAATGATGATAAATCCAGTGTCATTTTTTCTCCTCATCTGCATAAAAGATTAGCTAGAAATCTTGCTAGAGGGTTGCGAATGAGGCTTAGTAGTAGCCCTGGAAAATATCTTGGTTGTTATCTTCAGTGGGGACGAGTTAGGAACACAAACTATAATGAACTTATGCTTAATATGACAAACAAAATGCAAGGTTGGAAGAATAAAGCACTGAATTTTGCTGGCAGGGATGTGTTAATTAAAGCTGTTTTGGATCCAGCTTTAAATCATCTCATGACAACTCTTAGACTACCGAAAGGTGTACTTAAGAGTATTGATACATTAAGAAGGGATTTTGTGTGGACCAACCGAGATGGGACACAGCGAATGCATGCTATAAAGTGGGATTCCATTTGTAAACCAACTTGGATGGCAGGACTAGGCATCCGAGATTTAGAACTGCATAATCTCGCTTTTCTTGCCAAGTCAGCATGGAGAATTCTTATGGACTCTAGTAGAATGGTTTCCAAACTGTTTAAGGCTAAATATGTGAAAAATCAGTCCATTTGGTCATGTCCAATTCCCAAACAAGCTTCTTGGTGCTGGAAAAGTATCGTCAGGGGAAGAGATATACTTAAAACTAGTTTGAAATGGTCAGTTGGTGATGGTTCTAATATTAATCTTTGGGAAGATAACTGGGTGGCTCATGTACCCCTTCGTTCTCTTGTGGATGATATTCCTGATCATCTTCATAATCTCAAGGTATCGGATTTAATCGATTTGGAAACGGCTCAATGGGATCTGTCTTCTATAGAGAATGTTGTTCCCCCTCATATCCAAGAGCAGATTAAAGCAATTGCTGTCAACTGTTTTTATCCCAAACCCGATACACTTGTTTGGAGCAGAGATAATAGTGGCCAGCCAACTGTTAAGAATGTTTACAATTATTTGTGCTTGGAAAATTTTGGGGGTCTGGCTGATTCTAAACAGTGGACTAAGCTTTGGCACTTGCCTATTCCTTCTCATATTAGGCACTTTTTGTGGCTACTGAGTCATCGAAAAACTCTAGTCAGAGCTACCTTATGCCACCGCGGAGTGCCTATATCAGATAGATGTCCCATATGTTGTTCAGCTCAAGAGACTATTGAACATGTTTTTATTCAATGCCCTTGGACGATGAGGATATGGCAGTGGGCTCAACAACATTGGAAATGGTCTCTCTTGGGGAATCATGTTAACATTGATTGGATTATCAACAATGTTGGCATATTCCCTCCTGATAACACGTCTCTTAAGAATTGCATTTTCCCGTTCGTGCTGTGGGAAATCTGGAATGCTAGGAATTCTGCTGCATTTAGGAATGTTGTGCCTACTTACTTTTCTGTGATTACTATGGCAGTGAGCAAAGCAGTTGAATTCCA